>FXXK01001903.1:63759-80980 GCA_900184695.1 Betula pendula
CTTTGGAATTTCATTGAAAAGAAAAAAAAGAAAAAAAAGAAAAGAAAGAAAGACTTGTATATTTGTTTTATATATGTGATCAAACGTCCTCCATTGAGAAGCATTTGTAATGTGTCAACATTTCATGGATGGGCCTATTAAATGTGGTGGACCATCTCTGCAAGCATATAGTCATTATCACGGACAAGAATTCTCTTCCTTTTAAATGAAATAGATTTATCCGTAACTTTTTTTTCTCATTCAATTAGAAAAAATAAAAATAAAAATAAAAAATAAAAAAAGAAATAAATAGTATTCATTTTATGATCAGATTTAAAATTAGTGCATTTAATGATGTCCATGATTCTAACTACATTATTTAAATTTTTTAAAAGATGTACCAATATTGACTTTATATACACTATTAGATGTACCAACTTTAAATCATGGTCATAAAGTAGAAAGGATCCTGTTCCCATTATTATCACAATGAGACTCATAAATTCCAACGCTCTACTACTCCATCTTATGAAATGTTGAATTTTCTAGCTGCAATTCCACCAAACTCGCATTAATATTTCACCAACAATTTTCAAAATGATGATGTTTCATTTTGGATAACCAAAATGGGCCAGCCAAGCTCATCTCTAAAACGTGCAAGATATCCCAAATTCTTAACTTTGCTCCACCACTCCTCTGCCTTCACAACAGACCCCTTAATACAGAAAAGAGTGAACTCAAATAATATTATGAGTGAAACAAAACTAATATAATTAGGTTATTGATATTTAATTTTATGTGTTATTTAATATTTAAGAGTTTGGTATTTTGTAGTTCAATAATGGGTTTGGCCCCTAAGTCAGTCAAATTAAAATTAGGGTTTTTGTTAGCCTATAAATACATATTAGAATCGATGAATAAATAGATTTTGTTGATTGATGTGTGACAACTCTTATTCTTCTTTACTCTACCAAATTCTCCTCCTTCCTCTTTTTCTTAGATTGTGTGACTCAATACCTTTCTTCTTCCCATTTCTTTGTTGTTTAAACTGAGTCCAACTCCAGTAATATTACTATATTTAGGTTATTCTCCCCTTTCGTCTGAATTTGTTTTTTGTGCTAGCTATAAAAATTATATGGAAATTGAATAAATCTTTACCTTTAAGTGATGCTTGAAGTTATAGTTATCTATTTACATTAATAACATTTAGGACTTAGGAGTTCCGTACACGGAGAATAAATCTTCTAGTTTGGTCAATTAACATGATTAAAGTTTGCTAGTAAAAAAAAAGGTCTCAAACTTTCTAAAGGAAACATTGTTGTGGTTATGTTTAGTGAGTAATTAATTATGTTTTCTTAGACTAATCACATACTTTCCAAATAGCTCTCTTACATGGGAAATGATANNAATTATATGGAAATTGAATAAATCTTTACCTTTAAGTGATGCTTGAAGTTATAGTTATCTATTTACATTAATAACATTTAGGACTTAGGAGTTCCGTACACGGAGAATAAATCTTCTAGTTTGGTCAATTAACATGATTAAAGTTTGCTAGTAAAAAAAAAGGTCTCAAACTTTCTAAAGGAAACATTGTTGTGGTTATGTTTAGTGAGTAATTAATTATGTTTTCTTAGACTAATCACATACTTTCCAAATAGCTCTCTTACATGGGAAATGATATTCTTTTCTTTTCTTTTTTTCTTTTTTTGTTAAGGTGTGAATTATATAAATCGACAAAACACGTACCAAACATTAAAGTGAAAAGGTGTTAAGTTAAGTTACCTGAAAATATTAAATTAAAGAACCAAACATACCTGAGAGTTAGAAAACAATCCTCAAACTGACGATCAAACAACGTTGGTATCCAAACACTCCCAACGTATGGGTTATGAACTTCAGCTGTCAAAGGGATATATAATTCATATGTGCAATGTTGAGTGCAAATCTGAAACACTGACCGATTCAAATGTGATAGCATGGGCAATTTTTGCTCCACATGACATGTAGGCCTCATAAGTGGCCCGAAGGAATAATATCAAACAAGTACTTCGCTAATATAGTTTGCCAATTACAAATATCATATCTTACATACAATACTTGCATCCAATTACATGGATGCTTTTTTCTTTTCTTTTTTTGCTTAATAGTGAAACCAAAAAGACAAGAGTTAATCTTGTTAAACCCTGGTTCATTGCGCCTTATAACTATGACTAGTGCCTCGGCCTCTTCTATATTTCTTTTTTTGATGGTATTCTTTTCCAAGATACAATCGGGGGAAGATCCTGAAAAGAATGTCGTCAACATGTTTGTAATACCATATCCTCCACCTCTTCCAAAACATAAGAGGCCCAATGACAATTCCAATTCCAAAAATAAATCCCAATTCAGCACCTATGTAATTCCATTCAATCATAATCCTAAAATTTGAATGAGATTCTTCATATGTTGGAGGTGACAATTGTGGCTCTTCATATGTGCAATGTGATTTCAAAGGGAAGCCACATAATCTTTCGTCCCCTTCGAAGGAAGTTTTCGAAAATGTAGCAAATTGCTTGATGAATGGAATTTATCCCACTAAGTGATTGAAGGAAAGGTTTGGAACTGATAGGAAAATAAGACCGTCGGCAAGTTGCACATGAATCTTACCAAAAAGCTCGTTGCTTGATAGGTCTAATAACTCAAGATTACTCAACTTCCCCAAAGATGGTGGGATTTGGCCTGTAAAAGCATTATGTGACAAGTTGAGAATATATAGCACTTTTAGTTCTCCTATTTCTTTAGGAATAGGACCGTTAAAACCATTGCAAGAAAAGTCAAGGGTGGTGAAGATAGTTAGGATCTTCACTAGCTCCACCTCTAAACCCTTGCGGGTAATTCTTACCGTATCTTGATAATAAAAACCAAGAATATCTATGAGGTAATTGATCTCTGATTGGTCCTTAGGTGCACGATCCTTCATTGCCATCCAAGTTGAAAGAAGTATTATTGGTAGGTTACCAATGAAATTGTTTGAAGCCATGTCTACAATTTGAAGCATCGGCCAGGTGGCATTAAGTCCTGGATGGGCCCGTAAAATTTGTTAGATCGCAAAACCAGAACCCTTAACATGGATGTTCTTCAAGTAAAATGGGAAGCTACCCATAATGTGGTTGTTCCCAATGTCCAAGACCTCTAACCTAGAGCAATTGGCCAAAGATTTTGGTAACCCTCCTTCTAGTTGGTTTTTATTGAGAGCTAAAGTTTGTAAACCACAATTATTTGGAAATGCATCAGGAATTGTGCCGTTGAGGTTGTTTGTCCTTAGATCCAGAACTCTTAGTGTTTGACTCATCTTAATCAAGCATTGAGGAATTGTGCCACTAAAGGAATTATTAGACAGATCTAGAACTCGAAGATTTGTCGTATTGCATATTGATGTAGGGATGCTCCCACAGAATTTATTACTTGAAAGAGAAAAAAATCTAGAGGAGGCAAGGGATTGACCGATGCTTGCTGGTATAAAGGAATGGAAATTGTTGTTTGAGAAATCCAAGTATAATGAGACAAATGAGAGGATTGGGAGCTGCCCTTGGAGTTGATTGGAGTGAAGGTTTAGGCTTCGAAGAGAAACATTGATGATAGGTCCTTCTATAGTCACCAAGTAATTATAAGAGAGATTTAAATTTATAAGATTAGAAAGTTTCCAGATCCAGTTGGGTATCTCTCCATGGATTTGATTGTATGAAAGGTATAGATATCTTAATCTGGATTGGTTTCTCAAGAAATCATGAAATTTTTTCAACTTGTAAGAAGAAACATTGGACAATTCTTTTAGTTGACCAGAAAATTGGTTGTGCAAAAGATCTAAGATTTCCAATGATGGAAGGGAAAATAGAGAAATTGGAATATTCTCATTCAGTGAATTGCACCTCAAGTCAAGAAATTTCATATTCAAAACTTCTTCCCACTGAGTTTGGGTGGAAGTAATTTGACCAGACATATGATTGTGATAAAGCCTTACTGCAATCAGATTCTTGCACATTCTAAAAATTGGAATTGATCCATTGAAATTGTTGTTTGACATATACAAATAGACCAATTGTGTGAGGCTCGCAATTGAGTTCGGAATTGATCCACTAAAACTGTTGTATGACATGTCCAAATGGACCAATTGTGTAAGGCTCACAATTGAGTTCAGAATTGATCCACTAAAACTGTTGTATGACATTTCCCAATAGACCAATTGTGTGAGGTTCGCAATTGAGTCTGGAATTGATCCGATGAAATTGCATTCTCTAAAATCAATTCTCTAAAATCAATTTTTTAACAGCACTTATGCAGTAAAAAAAACAATGGCCCAGATTTGATCCAAAAAGTCTAAAGTAGATTTGAGCCGTTGTTTTTTTTATAGCATAGGTGCTGCAGTAAAAACTACAACACCTAAGTTGTATCCATTAGAATTATCAAGTAAGCAAGATAGGCTGGAGCAACTGTTGGGAGGACCCAATTCGAATCACAGGGACGATGATGCTCGAGATGGCGATGGGATCCGGGTGATACCCGTTTGTCACCGACGCCCTGCACCAAACAATCGTCAACCGAACCATGACGAATTCAGCGTTGAAGAAGATTATGCTGAAAGGGTATTTGATCGGAACATTGGAGCAGATCGGAGAGGTGGAGGACGTGGAGGTGCCGGCTCTGAAGGTGCAAGATTCAGGGGGAATGTCAATGGCGATGCTGGCTATAGGAGAGCTTATGAAGAGCAACCTATGCATCCGGATTGTGGTAGGGAGGAATCCTGAGAGTATCACATGAAGATTGATCTTCCATCATTCAACGGGCATCTTCACATTGAAGATTTCCTTGAGGGTGACGGAGGTAGAGAGATTCTTCGATTACATGAGTATTCCCAGAGAACGAAAGGTGAAGTTGGTGGCCTACAAGTTCAAGGGAGGAGCATCTGCTTGGTGGGAACAGCTACAAGTCTCACATGCCTGAGAAGGTAAAGGACCCGTGACTTCATGGTTGAAGATGAAGAGGCTTCTCGAATCTCGGTTCTTACCACCCGACTTTAAGTAACGTCTATTCCAACAATACCAAGAATGCCGACAAGGAGCTCGGACGATTTAGGCCTACATTGATGATTTTTATCAATTGTCGGCTCAGAATGATCTATGGAGACTGAGGCGCAGAAGGTGGCCAGATTTATTGGAAGGTTGCGTTATGCAATCCAAGATCAAGTTTCTATGCACCATGTCTTTACTTTGAACGAAGCTGTCAGCTTAGCCACCCGAGCCGAGAAGCAGTTAGATCAGCCTAAAGCAACAACTTGGAACGAAACCCGAACGACTCGACGCGATCCAAACAGAGTTGAGGAAAACAACCCATTGTTCCAACCGAGACTCCAAGTCCAACTGTGACTACCGTTGGAAAAGGAGCCAGTGACAGCACTAATGCCACAAGACAATCGGCGACCATACCATCCAACAACTCGTATTCTCGGTCCGGTCCAGATAAGTGTTTCAAGTGTAACCAACTGGGCCATAGATCACATCAGTGTCCTTGGAGGCAGATGGTCAACTTGATCAAGACCGAGACAGGCGAAGAGGATGGAGAGATCGAAGCGATCGGGGATGACCAACCCGATTATGAAGAAGAGCCAGCTGATGCTGATGAAGGTATATTGCTCTCCTTGGTTATTCAATGCTTAATGTTAACACCGAGGCAAGAAGAGCAAACTGAGAGAAACAACATATTTCGAACACGTTTCATCGTCAATCAGAGGGTGTGTGATGTCATCATTGATGGTGGCAGCTGAGAAAACGTCGATTCTGAGGCAATGGTTAGAAAACTAGGCCTTAAAACCGAGAAACACCCCTTGCCTTACAAGATCGGATGGATCAAGCGATGAACCGAGACACAAATTTCCGAGAGATGTCGCTTTACATTCTCGATCGAAAAAAACTACTCAGACTCAATGTTGTGTGATATGGTAGAGATGGATGCGTGCCACATAATCTTGGAAAGACCTTGGCAATATGACATGGACGCTCAGCACAAAGGCAGAGACAACGTCTACATCATCTTCTGTTATGGTCGGAAGATAATATTTCAGCTCTTACAGGGAGAGTCGCTCAACACTCCTACCCGTTCCTAGAAGAAACAAGTCCTTTTGACCACGGGATCGAAGTTCATGGAAGAAGTCCAGAACACCCGAGAGATCATCGCTTGGTAATCGAGGGAACTACAGTTCCGAGCTCACAAGAGATTCCCGAGCCATTACAACCGATGTTGGAGGAGTTTCGGGACATCATGCTTGATGAGATGCCTGAGGGGCTTCCGCCCATGAGAGATATTCAGCACTACATTGACTTAGTGTAAGGAGCAAGTCTCCCGAACCTTCCTCACTATCGGATGAGTCCGAAAGAGAATGCTATTTTGCAAGAACAGGTGGAAGGGTTAATTCAGAAGGGACACTTGTGAGAAAGTATGAGTCCATATGTCATACCAACCTTGCTGGTACCGAAGAAGGATGGAAGTTGGTGTATGTTTGTTGACAGCCGAACGATAAACAAGATCACAATCAAGTATTGGTTTCCTATTCCTCGGATAGGAGATAGGTTTGATATGCTTTTGGGAGCTAAGATCTTTTCGAAGATTGATCTGAAAAGCGGTTATCACCAAATCCGCATCTGACCGGGAGATGAATGGAAGACTGCATTCAAGACGAAGGAAGGGCTTTACGAGTGGATGTTGATGCCTTTCGGTCTGTCAAGTGCACCGAGCACTTTCATGCTACTAATGAATTAGGTACTAAAGCCTTTTATTAAAAAATTTGTTGTTGTCTATTTTGACGACATTCTTATCTATAGTCGCAACACGGCCGATCATATGGATCATGTACAGAAAGTACTAGAGACTCTCCGAGACAACAAGTTATATATCTATTTGAAGAAGTGCAGTTTCATGATGAACCAGTTGCTCTTCCTTGGATTTGTGGTCAGTGTAGATGGAATCCGAGTTGATGAAGAAAAGGTGAGAGCAATCCGAGAATGGCCAACACCCAAGACCGTAAATGAAGTAAGAAGCTTTCACGGGTTGGCAACCTTCTACTGAAGGTTCGTTCAGAATTTCAGTAGCATTGTAGCACCGATCACCAATCACCGAGTGCATGAAGAAAGGGAAGTTCAACTGGGGAGAAGAAGCCGAATGGAGTTTCTTGATCATCAAAGAGAAGCTATGTACAGCACATGTACTTGCCTTACCCGACTTTGATAAGCTGTTCGAAGTTGAGTGTGATGCATCGATCGTAGGGGTCGGGGCCATACTATCTCAAGAAGGGAAGCCAGTTGAGTTCTTTAGTGAGAAGCTGGGAGAAGCGAGGCAAAAATGGTCTACCTATGAATTGGAACTCTATGCTGTCATAAGAGTACTCAAGGTGTGTGAGCATTATCTGATCCAACGAGAGTTTGTCCTATACACCAACCATCAAGCCCTGAAATTTATCAATAACCAACACAACTTGAATTGGATGCATGCTCGATGGGTCTCTTATATTCAACGGTTCACATTCTCCTTAAAGAGCAAGTCAAGAAAGCTTAACCGAGTAGCTGACGCTTTGAGCCAACGAGCTACATTACTGATCACCATGAATGCTGAAATGACATGATTTGAGTGCTTAAAGGAATTATATAAAGAAGATGAAAATTTTGGAGAGGCCTGGAGGCGTTCCAAAATAGAGCAACCTATTCCCGAGATGCATATCATAGAGGGATATCTTTTCTGATGGAATCAACTCTGCATCCCGAGAAGTTCTTTACGGGAGCAAGTTGTCCGAGAGTTACATGGTTGAGGTCTCGGTGGAAATCTTAGCCGAGACAAGACCATCGCCCTGGTGGAGGATCGGTATTACTGGCCTCAATTGAAGAAAGAAGTGGATAACTATGTCCGACGCTGCCCAATCTGTCAGGTAGCTAAGGGTCAAGCCCAAAACACTGGCATGTACATGCCTTTACCGATACCGAAAGCACTGTGGGAAGATCTGTCCATGGATTTCGTATTGGGTCTCCCAAGAACCCAACGTGGAGCTGATTCGATAATGGTAGTCGTGGATCAATTTTCCAAAATGGCTCTCTTTGTTGCTTGTAAGAAAACCTCTAATGCTGTTCAAGTAGCAAATATGTTCTTCCGAGAGGTGGTCCGATTGCATGGAGCTCTATCACTTCCGATCGGGACACCAAGTTCTTGTCACACTTTTGGCGAACCTTATGGAGGCGGTTTGACAGAACTCTGAGCTTCAGTAGCACGAGTCATCCTCAGACTGATGAGCAAACCGAGATTAAGAATCGAATCTTAGGCAACTTACTTCGGTGTATTGCTGGTGACAAGCCGAAGTAGTGGGACCTGGCTTTAGCTCAGGCCGAGTTTGCCTACAACAGCATGATGAATCGGTCAACTGGAAAGTCGCCGTTCGAAATAGTCTATGGGAGATCCCCGAGGCAGGTAGTAGATCTCGTGGCTTTACCTAAGCTACCGGGAGCTAGTGTTGTAGCGGAACATTTAGCCGAGCGAGTGAAGACCATTCAAGACGAAGTATGTTAGCATCTAGAAAAATCCTATGCCAAGTACAAAGCATCGGCAGATAAGGGTCGAAGATCAAAGATTTTTCAAGAAGGAGATCTAGTGATGGTATACTTATGCAAGGGGTGTCTACCGACCGGTACTTTTGGAAAGCTGAAGAACAAGAAGTATGGTCCATGCAAAATACTTTAGAAGATTAACGATAATGCATACATCGTAGACCTTCCCGAGGACTTGGCTATATCCTCAACGTTCAATGTTGCGGACATTTTGAGTACTTTCCGCCAGAGGATTAAGAACTTAACTCGATGACGAGTTATTTTCAAGAAGGAGAGACTAATGTAGGACGTGACTTTGATAAAAGAAATTGAAGATTTCTTTTTAAACTTTATTTATTTCCTTTATAGGATTGTAATTGTTTTCCTTACTAGGATTAAATTTACTTTCTCTACTAGGATTAGTAATTATTATTCTTGCCTTACTAAGGACAAGGTTTACTTGTTCTACTAGGACTATGATTACTTTCTCTTCAAGTTTTCTACTAGTATAAATATGTGAGTCTACATTGTAAACAATTACACAATTGAATATTTATCAATCAGAGAATTTCTTTCAAATACTCTGCGGAGTTTGTAACTTTTAAGTTAACTGACGTAGCGGAAGACTTGGTAAACAAATCAAAGCGTCTGCGTCTTCTGACTAAAAGATAAAATAAGTCTGCACGCTTAAAAGTAACAAAATTCGCAGAGTATTTGAGAGAAATTCTCTGATTGGTAATATTCAATTGTGTGATTGTTTACAATGTAGATTCACATATTTATACTGGTAGAAAACTTGAAGATAAAGTAATCCTAATCCTAGTGGAACAAGTAAACCTAGTCCTTAGTAAGACAATAATAATAATTACTAATCCTAGTTGAGAAAATAAACCTAATCCTAGTAAGGAAAACAATTACAATCCTATAAAGGAAATAAATAAAGTTTAAAAAGAAATCTTCAATTTCTTTTATCAAAGTCACGTCCTACATCAACTTGGTCATTTCTGAAGCATCTTTGTGTTTCAATTTATGTTAATATGATCAAAAGCTACAACTATGATGAATGGTATGTGCTTAATAATTGGTGTGTCACAATTATTCTTCAATTCTAATTTATTTTGTGTCATCACTTGATTTCTCGAATTCTGATGTTGTCATCTTGCTGATGTTGACTGCCTTGCTTGCAGAAGATTGAACAAATTAAGTACTGTGAAGATGGAAAGGGTGGATAAGCTCCTTCAAACTTAAGTTGAAAATCTAGTATCTCTTCCTCTGTGTCGAAGGTATGAGTTATATACCCAAAATGTTGTCTTTAGAAGGAGCTTTGTGACTTGTCATTTTGCAGCCAATTGCTGTTTAGGGCGATGGCAAAGTCATAATTTTGATTTTAATTGATTGTCAAAGCTCTCTCACCGAAATTGTGGTGAGTAAATACATTTGGTTGTGTAAATGACTGCACGTCATAAGCCTTGCATTCGGACTACTGCTGGGCATTGGAAATGTTGGGGTCCATTGGAATACCACTCACATTTCTCACATACTATATATGACGAAGGTGTTGGCATTACAAAGATGCTTTGCTCGCATGGCGTCTTGTAGAAAAGTTGTACTTGGGTCGTAGCAAATGCAAGTATAAGCAATTAGAGTTTCTATAGCCTTCTTTTCTTTATTTCTCCTCCTCCATGTTTATATATTTTCATGATTATGTTATGGTCTCCCAAGAGTAAGTGTTCATCAGTTTTTCAAACAAATGTTACTTGAAAATTTGTCAAACTGTATTCTGGTTGTCAAACTGTATCATGCAGCGGCCATTTTAGTCTACTGAGATTGGTTGTCAAACGTATCATTGTTGGAATTGCAGCCTTGTCGAATCCTGCAGGAAGAAAGTCTCGATGGGCCTCACTTGTTTGAACAAGTGCTCCAGCAGGTGGACCTTGTTATAACCTCTTTCAATTAGATGCTCAAAATAATTGCAATTCGGACAGACAATTACAAGAAACTTGGGTCCGTTTTAATAAGAATATATAATTCAATGTGTAGGGTTGACTTCACAACGGATTTGGACCCCTACAATTTTTTGTCCAACGATTAGGAGAAACAGGAAAATTTGTAGGAGAGTTGTGAGAGGGACAGGGAAAAAGTAGGCAATGTTGGTATGATGGAAAAAAACTGGTACGCAATAAAGAAAATAAAAACAGCAGAAAAAAATATTCCGTCAATATTTTTGTTTAGAAAGTTCACAGTATTCCATCAATATCCCTTCAATCAAAATATCCCTTAGCTTCTTGATCATTGAAGTTTGTTGGGAATTGGGCCTAAAAAAGATCAAGGCCCAAAGTCCCACTTGGAGGATCGGTCAACAGATGAAGGGCCCAAGCCCGCGTGATGGTTGACCGAAGTTACACAGTTCGGTTGAGCCTATAAAGACCTGCGGCGATTCAGGTTTGGTTCCCCAACAGAGAGTTATAATGGACCTTGATGAAGAAAGGGCAAGGTTCATTAAAACTTGCATTTAAGGTAGTCAACCTCGAGTCCCGCCCCTGCATATCTCCAAGATACACTAACTCCAGGAATGTGATTGATGTGACCAGAAGGCTGAGGTTTATACGCCGTGGAATAACACGTGCGTGACACCTGGTGAGATCTTTATTGGCCAGCATGGGCCTAGAAGAAAAGGGGGGAGCTTAAGGCCCCACCGTAGAGGCTCATTAAATGGTCTCGGGGAATCCGCCACCATATAAAAGGGGAGAAAAGGTCGTTTGCAAGCTAAGTAAGAAACGACACTAAAAGCAAATATACTAAGTCATTTTTGCCAAGATTATCTTCAAAACTGAACTGACTTAGGCATCGGAGCTATCCCCCACCGGACACCCCCGGCAAGCTCTTGTGTCTGACTATCTCTCTGCTTGCAGGGCCACGTGTCGTCGGATTCGGAAACTGTCCTAACAGTTTGGCTCCGTTTGTGGGAACGATTTCGTTCTTACTACAAACCAATCCGACAGTGATGAACATGGAAGACACTCCGCAAGGCCCTCCCGATAAGCAGGGGGAGCGAGTAGAACCCGGGACTTTTGTTCTAGAAACCCCTCACGTAAACAAAGGAAAATCCACCAGCTTTCAAACCCCGCTGGCAAGAGCCACCTCCCAAGCTCCAGAAACTCAGATGCAACGCATGGCTAGAGAAATAGAAGCTCTTAAGCGTCAGAACACGTCCTTTACCCGCCAGCTTTACCCCAGCCCCCATGGGCGGGTGCATGTGGAGGGGAAGGAGTTCTCTGAAGATGACGACGATCAGACAAGTCCTGATGAAGAAGATTACGTGGATGACGAAGGCTTACGAGTAGAGGGTTGTCGCGGTGACGACCGCCGAGCAGGAGGAGGAAGCTTCCTTAGAGAAGAGCCAGTCATGCAGGAAGGACGTGAGTATGTGCAGGCGAACGATCAACGCCCGCCTGAAGGTTCAGCTGGAGACCGTGCAAACTATAGACAGCGCCGCCGCCCTCCCCAAGACGAACTTCGTATGAAGGGGGTGCCGGGCGCCGTTTGGACTTCGAAGGGGGAACCGTCAAAACCCCAGGATAGGTTATCGTCAGGCTAACCCTCCACCTCCGAAAGGAGACATCCATGCCCTGATCAAAAATTTGGAAGCTAACTATGAGGCGGTGCTTTGGGATATGGGAGGAAAGTCATTTGCGGTTGATTCCATCATCCAAAACGCATGCTCAGCCTTCACTACGTGTGTCATGAGCCATCCAGTCCCGGGAAGATTCAAAGTACCTCCCATCAAACCTTATGACGGAACAGGCGATCCCGTGGGCCACTTGAAATCGTATAAGGCCCATATAGACCTGCATGCGACCACGGATGAGATAGCCTGCTGTGCATTTTCCCTCACTTTGGAAGGCAGCACTCAGGAGTGGTTCGGGGGATTGCCAGCTAACTCCATTGACAGCTTCGAGAGCTTAACCAAAGTCTTCCTCACGCAATTCCTCGCGTCAAAGAAATGCAAAAACACACTACAGTATATGCTCGCGCTGAGACAAGGAGAAACCGAGTCCCTCAAAGATTACCTTTAGAGGTTTAATAAGGAGAGAGTGGAGGCGGAGGATATGTCGAAGAGTGTAGTCCTAACCGCAGCCATCAATGGGCTCTGGCACAAGGGCCCTTTTGTCCTCGAGTTGGCAAAAAAGACTCCAACAACCCTGCGGGAGTTTATGGAGAAAGTTGAAGAATTCATTAGTCAGGAAGAAATGATGAGAATGTATGCCGAGAGGGAAGCGAAGCCAAAGGAGCAGATCAAGAAGAAGGAATTCCGCAAGGGAGAAGGGACTTCCAACCAGGGGAAAAACTCGAAGAAGGGCCCAAAACTGCTTGAGAAGAGTAAGCCCATAACTGAACGAGAATACAACTTCACTCCGTTGAACACGAGTGTAGTTGAAGTATTCATGCAGATTCGAAATGACTCAGGTTTGAAGTGACCCGAGAAAATGAAGGCCCCTCCAGAAAAATGGAGCATGCACAAGTACTGTGACTACCATCAAGATCATGGCCATGAGACCGAAGATTGCGTCTCTCTACGGATAGAAATAGAGAGAACGATCAAAGGGGGGAAGTTGGCCCGATTTGTAGTGGCTAACCGACACACGAAATATGACAAGCCGCAACGTTACCATGACGAAGCTCGCACTTATGACGACCGTCATCGTCCCGCCACTCCCCCTAGACACCGAAGGCATGCAGATGATTAACGGGCCAATAGCGAAGCGAGACATCGCCAAGCCGATAAAGAAGCGAAACGCCACAACAATCGTAATGTCCGCCGGCGAGCAGAGCCCGAAAGGGGGCGGGAACCCATTGGAGAAATTCACACTATTGCCGGAGGTTTCGCAGCTGGTGGCTCATCCAGCTCTAGGAGGCGAGCCTATGCCAGGAAGTTGCCTTCGGAAGAAGTACTTTCCCTTGAGCGGCCTTCAAAGGCTCGCAAGACGGGATCAGACGCCATCACATTTTCTTCGAGAGATGAAGAGGGGGTCTTCTATCCCCATGACGATGCGTTGGTGGTAACCATGATGATAGGGAACTACAATATTCACCGCATCCTGGTTGATAACGGAAGTTCAGCTGACATCTTGTTCCTTCCTGCTTTTGAGATGATGAAGATCGAATGGAGGCAAGTAGCCCCGGCTCCCACGCCTTTGGTAGGCTTCATAGGAGAGAAGGTCCTCCTAGTAGGGACGATCTCCCTCCCACTCACGGCGGGCTCGGTACCTAGAGAAAAAACCGTTATGGCGGACTTCTTGGTCGTCGACAGACCATCGGCCTACAATGCTATAGTGGGGAGACCGACCCTCAATAAGCTAATGGCGGTGACTTCCACTTATCACCTAAAGATGAAATTCCCTACCGACCATNCAACTCTGATAGATGAAGAGGGGGTCTTCTATCCCCATGACGATGCGTTGGTGGTAACCATGATGATAGGGAACTACAATATTCACCGCATCCTGGTTGATAACGGAAGTTCAGCTGACATCTTGTTCCTTCCTGCTTTTGAGATGATGAAGATCGAATGGAGGCAAGTAGCCCCGGCTCCCACGCCTTTGGTAGGCTTCATAGGAGAGAAGGTCCTCCTAGTAGGGACGATCTCCCTCCCACTCACGGCGGGCTCGGTACCTAGAGAAAAAACCGTTATGGCGGACTTCTTGGTCGTCGACAGACCATCGGCCTACAATGCTATAGTGGGGAGACCGACCCTCAATAAGCTAATGGCGGTGACTTCCACTTATCACCTAAAGATGAAATTCCCTACCGACCATGGAACGGGGATGGTGAAAGGGAATCAAAGGGAGGCCTGTCAATGTTACAACTTGACCCTCAAGGAGCCTCGGGCCAAAGAGACCCTTCCTGTCTACTTCGAAGTAAGGGATGAAAGTACAGTGCAAAGGGGAGAGCTGAACGAGGATCTAGTTGAAGTATCCGTTGGCGGCCCTGATCGTGTGGTGAGGATTGGATCGCAGCTGCCAGAGGAATCGAGAGCCAAGCTTTCGGAGTTCTTGAAGAAGAATCTTCATGTGTTCGCTTGGACGCATGAAGATATGCCCGGTATTGACCCTGACATCATTTCACACAGATTAAACATAGACCCTGCTATAAAGCCGGTCAAGCAGAAGAAAAGAAATTTCGCTCTTTAACGAAACAAGGCGATAACCGAAGAAGTTGACAAGTTGATGGATGCGAATTTTATCAGAGAAGTTCATTACCCTGACTGGTTGGCTAACGTGGTAATGGTCAAAAAATCTTCGGGTAAGTGGAGGATGTGTGTGGACTTTACCGACCTTAATAAGGCTTGTCCCAAGGACAGCTTCCCACTCCCAAGAATCAATCTCCTGGTAGACTCCACTTCGGGCCATAACCTCTTGAGCTTTATGGACGCCTTTTCAGGCTATAATCAAATTCGAATGCATGAGTTCGACCAAGAAGCAACCTCCTTCATTACGGATCGCGGGTTGTATTGTTATAAGTGATGCCCTTTGGGTTGAAGAACGCTGGTGCAACCTATCAGCGACTGGTAAACGCAATGTTCAAAAACCAAATTGGGAGGAATGTGGAAGTATATGTAGATGACATGCTGGTCAAGAGCTTGAAGTCCGAAGATCACTTGACCGACCTTGAAGAAACTTTCAGTGTCTTAAGGCGGTACAGGATGAGGCTTAACCCCGCCAAGTGTGCTTTTGGCGTATCTTCTAGAAAATTTCTGGGCTTTATGGTCTCGCATCGAGGCATCGAGGCTAACCTGAAAAAGATAAAGGCAGTCCTGGAGATGGAATCCCCCCAGAACACAAAGCAGCTCCAGTGGCTCACTGGGCGGATAGTCACCCTCAACAGGTTCCTCTCTAGATCTACAGACAAGTGTTTGCCTTTCTTCAAGATCTTGAAGAAGGCTTTCGTTTGGGGGGAAGAGTGTAAGGAGGCTTTCCAACAATTGAAGAGCTACTTAGTCAGTCCCCCATTCCTTAGCCGAGCAATAGAAGGTGAGCCACTTTATGTTTATCTTGCGGTATCTAATTTCGCTGTTAGCTCGGTTCTAATCAGAGAGGACCAAGGGGTACAAAAACCCGTGTACTATACCAGCAGGGCTCTCAGAGGTGCAGAAAGCAGATATCCACAGATCGAGAAACCAGCCTTTGCGTTAGTAACTTCGGCAAGAACATTGAGGCCTTACTTTCAAGCCCACACGGTTCGGTGCTAACCGACCATCCTTTGAAAAAAGTGTTGTTCAAGCCCGATACTTCGAGGCGCCTAGTAAATTGGGCGGTGGAGTTAGGCGAGTTTGATATCGAGTATTTGCCCAGGCCAGCCGTAAAGGGCCAAGCGGTGGCCGACTTCATAGCAGAGTTTACGAGCCCTGACAACCAGGAAGACCGACCAGTGAGTAACCTCTAGAAGGTCTGCGTCGATGGTTCGGCGACAAAGAGGCAAAGTGGAGCGGGCGTAGTTCTAATAACCAGAGAAGGTCAGGCGATTAAATATGCTATCAGAATGGACTTCAAGGCCACCAATAATGAGGTAGAATACGAAGCTGCGATAGCAGGCTGAACGATTGCTCGTGAACTCGGAGCTGAGAACGTTGAAGTTCATACTGATTCACATGTAATAGCTGGCCATATCCTGGGTGAATACGAAACGAAGGGAGAAAAAATGAAGAAATACCTTGCAAAGGTTAAGGAACTTTCGGCTCGGTTTACACATTTCCATGTCACGAGGGTCCCTAGAGAAGAGAACGCGTAAGCGGATAGGCTTGCGTGAATTGGGTCGGCACAAGAGGAGGAGCTTGAGAGCTCTGAAGAACAAGTTCGCCTACTGCCTACGCCGACCATCGTGGGTGGCCTCCAGGTGTGTGTAACACGAGATCCACCAGAGTGGGCCAGGGAGATATTCCAGTATATTACAGAGGGCCAACTCCCGCCAGACCGAAAAGCTACTACCAGGATACACCTAAAAGCTTCCAAATACACAATCATCGATGGATCCACTTACCGTCGAGGCCTTACTCTACATCTCCTCAGGTGTCTGTCCCAGGATGAGGCTGACTATGCCTTGAAAGAAATCCATGAAGGAGTATGCGGCAGTCATTCCGGAGGGCGCGTCCTTGCCCACAAGGCTATTAGAGTCGGATATTACTGGCCTAAGATGTACCAGCAGTCCATGGAAATGGTAAAAGCCTGTGACAAGTGTCAGAAGTTCGCCAACGACCAGAAGAATTCGCCTGAGGAGCTCACTCCCATTGCCTCTCCATGGCCTTTCTCCATGTGGGGGGTAGATATTGTTGGCCCCCTTCCACCCGAAAAAGGAGGTGTTAAGTTTGTAGTAGTAGCAGTCGACTACTTCACTAAATGGGTAGAAGCAGAAGCCCTCGTCCACATCACCTCTCAGAACATCACCAGGTTCCTTTGGAGGTCAGTGGTCTGCAGATATGGTCTTCCCCATGCCTTCGTTATAGATAACGGGAAGCAATTCGACTATCAAGCATTTCGAGACTGGTGTGAGGATCTTAAAGTTTGGAATTACTTTTCTTCACCGGGGCACCCGCAAGCTAATTGGCAAGTGGAGGCTAACAATAAGACCATCTTCAAGATGTT
>FXXK01001903.1:83565-97049 GCA_900184695.1 Betula pendula
AGCCTGCCATTACCGATGGCTCAGACGAGACCTTTCAAATTCCCAAAATGGGATGACGAAACAAAGTTTCGTTCTGGTAAAGTACGAAAGAGTCTGGGTAGTATCCTGAACCGTACTGCCCAAGGCTTATGGACAAGAAATGAAATGAAGTCGAACAGTGGGGTAGAGTCAAAGAATCTCATTATGATGGTCAGACCCAATCCCACCATTAAAAAGAAAAGAAAAAAAAGAGAAGGCCCAACTACGAAGATCTGGTTCGACCATTCTTAATGGGCCTTTCCATTTCAAAGCCCAAATTAACACAAAACGGCCGAAGTGCAAAGATAATAGTAAGTTGATTTCTATTATAAAATAAAAGTTCATACAATGAGTGTTATATACAACTATGGAAGGCGGACACCCCCACTACTGCTAGGACCGGTTCCATCTCCCGCCTTTTTACGAGGTATCCCCGTGGATAGCGGAACGACCCACAAACTATGGGCATTTGGCAGCTCTTCCAAACCGATCGTTTTGAGTTCGTCCAGGGCTTGAGGGTCAGGTTCAATCTCGCGGATGGTGATAGTGGGTACCCTGTCCCGCAATCCTTCATTCATCGCAATCACTTGGAAGGTCTCAAACCCCCACTCAAATCAGTGAATCCAAGTGCAGTTTCTGACCTTATAAACTTGACCGAGCTACAGTTCGTACCTCCTCACCTGCTCAGTCTTCTCGCAGTGCTTTTGTATGTGCCGCTACGACTATTCTAAGGCGGAGCTTGCTCGTGCCCGAAGATCATCAATTTCTTTTTCTAAAACCTTAACCTTGTCAGCTTCCAGCGCAGTCAGAAGCTCTCAGGCATCCTCCAACTCATGCCGAGCGGAATTCCGTTCAGTCTCTACAAAAGAGAGGTTTTGCGACAAGTTCGCTACTTCTGCTTTGTACCCCGCAATGAGCCCTTTTCTGCTCATCGACGATTCCTTGCAACCGCGACGAGTGAGCGGACAATTCAGACTTCGCCCGCGTTGCCCTCGCAAGCTTAACCCGAAGGTCGGTCGTGGTGCCCTGAAGCTCATACTTGACCATGTCGAACTTGAGAACTTCGGAGGTCAGTTCATCGATTTTCGCCTGCCCAGCATCAACAGCTGAGCGAAGCAGGTCGTACTCCAAAGATCTCTCCCTAAGACCTCCTGCCTTTTAAGAGCTTCGAAAAAGCTCCTTATCACGGCTTGCCGACCTTTCTCTCTAATTCGAGGTTCCAGCCTCTAGAGTCGCAATTGTAGACCAGCGGCAAAGTTCGTCCTCCCGAACTTTCAACTTTCCCTTCAACTCGAGGAATAAGTCTTGGTTAGAATACAAGTGTTTGCCGAGTGAATCCACGGCAACCAAGGAATCCTACAGAAACGAGTAAAATTAATAAATAGCCCGAATCTCAGAGGCTGAATCGAAGTTGTAAAAATAATAACAGCAATTCATACCTCGATTCAGTGGCGAAGAGTAAGAACCGGATCTCCTTGGGATCCAACTGTTCCCCACCATGTGGGACCGCTTGTGAAAGCAGCCCCTGATAACCCAGCCTCTCCGGGCACTGAACTTCTAGAACGACGATCGTGGGGGACGTCAAGGCCTAAATCTGGAAGTTCGGGCGCACCTAGAACCTCCGGAGGGTCCTGAACCTCAGGAGTGATAATCTCTCCACCCAAAGCGATATCCGCTGCAACAAGTTCGGTTTGTTCTTGATTGGGAGCAGCCACAACACCCTCAACTTCGGGAATAAGATCTGGCCCGCTCGTAGCAGCATCCAACCCGGCTTCCCCCGAAGCGGCGACTGGCTCAATTCTCGTCGCGTCGGTAACAGATTCGGTTACAGGTGTTGGTGAGGGAAGAAGCGGTAAAGCTAGATCCCCTCCTTCACCTCCATTGGGAGGTGCCCCTTTGGTTGTCGGTTTTGAGCTGTCACCCTTAATGATGAGATTGACTCTCCAAGCTTTCCTCCTCAGAGGGTTCTTTTCGAGGAACGCTGCGAACTCAGATCTCTCCACCTCCATTTTCTTGGGGAACGGGGAAAGATCCTTATCCCCCATTTCTTCCGGAGTCTTTCTCTTGGGAGCACGAGGTCTCAACGCAAGAGGAACTTCATCCGGGCTATCGCCAAGAATGATGGGACCTTCTATGACAAGAGGAGCTAGCCTTTCTCCCGAACTTTCTTCTCCGGATAAAGAGAAGGAAACCGACCCTTCGGTAGAGGAAATGGATGGTTCGGTTTCCTTGACAAGTGCAGGGTTCGGATCTTTAGACCTCGTTTGTCTGGTCGAACCCTTGGCTTTTCCTTTCTTCTTTGGACCGAAGAGCACATCAGGAACCCTAGCCATTCCGGCGCATCTGTGCTCAGAGTAGCCCAAATACTTCTGTAAGAAAGCTAGGCGAAGCAAGAATCCAAGATTCGATTCTTCTTTTTTCGCCTCCAGGCTCTGCGAAGACCAAGCGACCATGCGATCAACCCTACCTTGTTAGATCGCTGTCAATTTCAGTTTCGGAAACTTTGCTGATGATAAGTCCCTCCAGTGGCGAGGAACCCGGATTTCGGGTAGGCGGTTCCACAGAATGGGAGGAAGTTCCCATCCTAACCCAGAAACGAAGAAGAAGGAGCTCTCGAAAGGGGGGTTACTGCCCCATGTGCTCGGGGTGGAAAAGAACCTCTTGTTCTAGGCCTGTAAGGTCCAAGTGTGGCCATATCTAACCGGAATGAATAAGTTAAAGAATTCTGGCGCGAAAAGGTGAACACCTTCCCCCAGGACCATTGGCCACGCCACGCAGCAAGCGATTACATTCCACCATCCACTAGGCTTCAGTTGGGTGGGAGCCATCCCTAAAATGTGCATAATTTCACGAACCACAAGAGAAAAAGGGAGGTGGAGCCCGGCCATAAAGGCGTTCTCAAATATACACACCTCGTTATCTGAAATATTCCCATGAATTCCTTCATCGGGTCCAGGAATCCGAATATTTACGTCACTAGGGATCTCATAAGTTTTTCTTAACCTCTCAGCATCCTTCGGTTCAGAGAGGATCGCCAGTTGGAAGGGGCCCCAGAGGCACCGAGCCTGGAAGACTTCCCCATCGTATCTGAAAGGAAAGTTCTGAATCGAAAGCGAAAAATCTGTCGCTGTAGAGAAAACCGAAGAAGATGCGGCAATGACAAAGGAATCCTCAGAGGAGGAGATAAGGAGGAATCTTTCTCGCAAACGTACTTATACATATCAGAATAAACGCTTGGACGAGAAACGAACACGTGGAGCTATTTGGAAGGAATGCACAATTCCCAAGACGCTTCGAAGAACGAATCGACGAAATATTAACCATTGGCTCGTTTCAAAAAAAAAAAACTCCCGCCATTTCCAACGCATGACGCGAGAGATTTTGGGGGGTAACTGTTGGGAATTGGGCCTAAAAAAGATAAAGGCCCAAAGTCCCACTTGGCGGATCGGTCAACAGATGAAGGGCCCAAGCCCGCGTGATGGTTGACCGAAGTTACACGGTTCGGTTGAGCCTATCAAGAGCTACGGCAATTCAGGTTCGGTTCCCCAACAGAGAGTTATAATGGACCTTGATGAAGAAAGGACAAGGTTCATTAAGACTTGCATTTAAGGCAGCCAACCTCGAGTCCCGCCCCTACATATCTCCAAGATACACCAGCTCTAGGGATGTGATTGATGTGACCTGAAGGCTGAAGTTTATACGCCGAGGACCAACACGTGCGTGACCCTCCGGCGTCTTTTATTGGCCAGCATGGGCCTAGAAGAAAATGGGGGAGCTTAAGGCCCCACCGTAGAGGCTCATTAAATGGTATCGGAAAATCCGCCACCATATAAAAGGAGAGAAAAGCTCGTTTGCAAGGTAAGTAAGAAACAACACTAAAAGCAAATATACTAAGTCATTTTTGCCAAGATTATTTTCAGAACTGAACTGACTTAGGCATTGGAGCTATCCCCCGCCGGACACCCCCGACAAGCTCTTGTGTCTGACTATCTCTCTGCTTGCAGGGCCACGTGTCGTCAGATTCGGAAACTGTCATAACATAGTTTATTGTAGATGAATGAGTTAGTTCTAAAAACTGGTTGAATTGCACAACAAAATGTATGTACAATCACAAGGGTATTTTTACCCGGCAAAAGCATTTAATTGGTTTGGTAATTGGGATAAACAACCCTGTTTTTGATGTAAGAGCTAGCCTTAATCTACAATGTGCATGAAAATAGTTGGTTGGCCTTGAAGCAGTGATCAGTGTCGTGCCATGGGGCTCACAAGAAAAGGCATCCAACATCCTTGAGCCTTCTAATTTGGTCAATTAAAATGATTAAAATTTGCCTGTGAAAAGAAGTCTCAAACTTTCAAAAGGAAATAATATTGTTGATCTTATGCTTTCCTAGACTGATCACACACTTTCTAAAAAGCTCTCTTACAGGGGAAATGATATTCTTCTTTTGGTAAGGTGAGAATTATATAAGTTGACAAAACACGTACCAAACATTAAACTGAAGAAGTGTTAAATTACCTGAAAATATTAAATTAAAGAACCAAACATACCTAAGAGTTAGATTAAAAAAAAAAAAATCCTCAATCTCATGATCAAACAACATTGGTATCCATACATTCCCAACAAAAATCCTCAATCTCATGATCAAACAACGTTGGTATCCATACATTCCCAACAGTTTACAGTTCATTAGAATTTGTGATTTCAAAAAGTGTGATTTAAAAATAACGATTTTAAAATATGCGATTTGAAAACGTGATTTTTAAAAACGCAGTTAAGCGTTTGGCAAAATTGATGTTTGGCCTTTAAAATCGCAGTTTAGACTTTAAAATTATTCGTTTTGAACAAATCACCTCCTTACCTGCGATTTCAAAACGCAGATTTTTCGCATTTTCAAATCGTAATTTTTTAATAACGCAATCCCATATGATCCAGCATTTGTGATTTGGTTTAAAATTTCACTTTTTGTCTACGAAATCGCAATCTCAAACGCACCCTACGAACTTCAGCCGTCAAAGGGATGGCCATGTAATTCGTATGTACTAGTCCTCTTGCAGTTCTTCAGTAATTTAAACGCTTCATAAGTAGCCCGAAAAAATAATATCAAACAAGTACTTCAGTAATATACTTTGCCAATTACAAATATCATACCTTAAAGGCAATACTTGCATCCAATTACATGGATGCATTTTTTTTATTTTGCTTTATATTAAAACCAAAATGACAAGAGTTAATCATGATAAACCTGGAGGCATTGCGCCTCATAACTATGAGTAGTGCCTTGACCTCTGATTTCTCTATCTGTGCCTTTGATGATATTCTTTTCCAAGAAACAATCGAGGGAAAATCCTGAAAAGAATGTCGTCAACATGCTTGTAATACCATATCCTCCATCTCTTCCAGAACATAAGAGGCCCAATGACAATTCCAATGCCAAAAATAAATCCCAATTCAGCACTTATGAAATGCCACTCAATCACAATCCCAGAATTCAAATGAGTTTCTTCATATGTTGGAGGTGATAATCGTGGCTCCTCATATATGCAATGTGATTTCAAAGGAAAGCCACATAATCCTTTGTTCCCTTCAAAAGAAGTTTCCAAAAATGTACCAAATTGTTTTATCGATGGAATTTGCCCCACCAATTGATTGAAGGAAAGGTTGAGAACTGATAGGAAAATAAGACCATCGGCAAGCTGCACAGGAATCTTACCGGAAAGCTCGTTGCTTGACAGGTCTAGTGATTCAAGATTACTTAATTTCCCCAAAGATGATGGAATTTGGCCCGTGAAAGCATTATGCGACAAGTTGAGAATATAAAGCGCTTTGAGTTCTCCTATTTCTCGAGGTATACGACCATCAAAACCATTAGAAGAAAAGTCAATAGTGGTGAAGATTTTTGGGATATCCTCCAAATCCACCTCTAAACCCTTGCTGGTAACTGTAACCATTTCTTGATAATAATAACCAAAAGAACCAATTTTGACGTAACCCAACACTGATTGTGCCATAGGTGCAGGATCCATCATTATCGCCCAAGTCGACAGAAGTGTTATTGGAAGGTTACCAGAAAAATTGTTTGAAGCCACATCTATAATTTGAAGCATCGGCCATGTGGCATTGGGTCCTGGATGAGTAATGGGCCCGTAAAATTTGTTAGATCGTAAAACAAGAACCGCCAACTGGGATGTATTCTTCAAGTAAAATGGGAAGGTACCCTCGATGTGGTTGTTCCCAATGTCCAAGACTTCCAACCAAATGCAATTGGCCAAAGATTTTGGTAACCCTCCTTCTAGTTGGTTTTTATTGAGAGCTAAATATTCTAAACCACAATGATATGGAAATGCATCAGGAATTGTGCCATTGAGGTTGTTTGTCCTTAGATTCAGCACCTCAAGTGTGCCATTCATCTCAATCAAGCATTGGGGAATTGTGCCACTGAAGGAATTATTAGACAAATCTAGAAGTATAAGATTTGTAGAATTGCATATTGATTTAGGGATGCTCCCATAGAATTTATTACTAGAAAGTATTAAGAATTCAATGGAGGAGAGGAACTGAAAAAAATTATTGTGCATGATATCCAAGTACGGGACATATGAGATAATTGGGAGCTGCCCTTGGAGCTGATTGGAGTGAAGGTTTAAGCTCCAAAGAGAGAGATTGAGGATAGGTCCTTTCAAAGTCATTAGACAATTATAAGAGAGATCTAGGTCAAAAAGGTTAGGAAGTTTCCAAATCCAGTTGGGTATCTCTCCATGGATTTGATTGTGTGAAAGGTCTAGAAAATTTAAACTGGATTGGTTTCTCAAGAAATGCGGAAATTTTTTCAACTGAAATGAAGAAACATTGGAAAATTCTTCGAGTTGACCAGAAAATTGGTTGTGTGAAAGATCTAAATCTTGCAATGATGGAAGGGAAAATAGAGAAATTGGAATATTCCCATTCAGTGAATTGCCTTTCAAGTTGAGATCTTCCAAATTCAAAAGTTCTCCCCACTGTGTGGAAGTAATCTCACCTGACAAATTATTATAAGCTATTAATACTTGAGTCAGATTCTTGCACATGCTGAAAATTGGAATTGATCCGCTGAAACTGTTGGATGTCATGTCTAAAAAGACCAATTGTGTAAGGCTCGCAATTGATTCTGGAATTGACCCGATGAAATTGCATCCCCAAAGATTAATTGTTGACAACATTTTAAGGTTACTGATAGAAGGTGGTAATGTCCCAGAAAAATTTGTAAAGTAAAGCAACATGGTACGAAGAGATCCATTTGGAGGAAATTCTGGCAAAGAACCTTCAAGTAGATTGTTACTTGACAAGTCAAGCATTTGTAGCGTTGGAACCTGGAAGATCTTTTTCGGAAAATTTCCATTCAACCCAGATTGAGATAAATCCAAGGATGTCAAATTTTTGAAATCTGCAAAACATTCTGGAACTGGAGCAGAAAAATTGTTACCATTCAAATTAATAATTGAGAGGGACTGAAGATCCCCTAGGGAGGAATCAATAGGACCTGAAAGATTGCAATTTGACAAGCTCAACACTCTCAGATTTGGGAGTGAAGATGATAAGGCCTGACACCACTCATTATCTTGTGCTGATATTGATACACCATCAAGATAAAGTTCCATAAGCTCCGAAAGGTTCTGAACGACCACATTTAAATTTGGATTCTCAAGATAAAGGCCATTATTGGAAGTTAAATCAAGAGTAACTAACCTCGTTAGACGTGAAATCGCAATAGGAATTTGCCCGGCAAAGCCAGCATATGAGAGATCCAAATAACTCAAATTAGCCAACCTATCAAATTCTGATGGAATTTGAGAATTGTTGAAGTCGTTTTCAGCCAAACTCAAGCTTTGGAGATGCTGAAGTCTGAAGAGGCTGCTGGAATTGTCAAGTCCACCCGAGATGGATTCATCGGTCAGGTTGAGACCAATAACACGTCCCTCGTTGCAGGTTATGCCTTCCCAAGAACAGCAATCGATACTTTTGTTCCACTGAGCAAGTTTTCTGGACATAGTTGGATCGAATACAAGGTTGCTCTTCAATTCGAGCAACAAGAACCGCTGATTGACTAAACAATATTGGTGAGACACCACAAAGACACAGAAGTTGAGGAAAAGTGTGCACAGGGGCACCAAAAAGAGCCGATGAAAAGAATGAATTCTCATTGGAGGTTGTAGGTAAGGAGAACCCGTAGAGTAAAGGAATTGAAGAGGTCTGAAATTTATAGTGTGTCGAGGGGGGTGAAGTCCCACAAAGACTTACAATTTTGCCCCGTGGCTCTGTTTCCAGCCACCGTCTAACAAATTTATTTCGAGAAATGTGGCCTTGGGGGAAGATTCTGAAAATTGTATATGAAAATGAGAGTCAACACAGCCAAGTCTTCTGAGCTCCCTTTCGATAGCAATGGGGTTGGACCCTTTTACTTCATTGGCATATTTTCCACGCCAATCCAAATAGTTGAGGTCCTTGAATTTTCATGTACAGATTATCAAAGAATATGACAGTTGACGGGTTAATGAGAGGAAATGTCAAGTCCTGTAAATCATCTACCGACTACCGTGCTTGCTATCTGTCCCCTAACAATTTACATGTATGATGGACACTCACTCAAAGCATGGAGTATTTGTCGCCTAATATAAGCTTTATTGATTATTAGTTTCAAATAATTGACATCATGTATGATAGAGACTCAAAGCATGGAGTCTTTCTTTGCATTGAGATAATTAGCTTCAAATTAAACCCAAAGTGGACGGACCAGCATACCAAATATGACTTTTTATTGTCTTTCTTTGGATTTATTCTAAAAGTCCGTACTCCTTTTCTCACGTCACGACATCAATGATAAAGTATATATTAATTATGACTCAGGAATTCTATGAAGGGATACCATAACGTGATGAGATAGAATTCTAATTTGAATTGAGTTTGTTGGTTTGAATTCAATGATATTAAATTCATTATTCATTTATCTAATATTATCTTATATGAAACTTTTACTACTTAATCAACCACGCACGAACTTCAATTTTTTTTTCACAAAATCAAGATTATAAGAATAAGTTCTTTCGTAATAATTAGTAGTTAATTTCGTGAGTAAGGATGAAATTGTAAGAATTGTACCGTGATTGTTGATTTGTAACGAAAAGAGAATGGAGGGAAAGAATGAGAAAACGATCTTTTTTTTTCTTTTTTTTTTTTTTTTTTTTTTTTTTTTTTTTTTTTTTTTTTTAACTTTACTTTACTTTTTAATTGTATACTTTTAATGTTTCCTAATATTTAAAGTCCTTCAATTTAATGTATCGAAGTTTCAATTAGTTGTAATGTCTCCTTCCGTTAGGATTCTTCCTTTAATCATTTAAAAATTCATAAATACCCATGTTTTGTTTTTTTTAATATATATATATATAATTATTTTTTCAAATATTCAGGCGTGGATTATTTTTGTAATTTTCGTAAATTCTAACTAACGCCTAAATCCTTGAAATTATTTTTTTTTACTAAAAAAATGAGGAGTATTTTGAAATTTTGACACTCTTCCGTTAGGATATAATTGAGAAAATCATAATGGAGAGGGGACATTGCAACTAATGGAACTTCGCATACACTAAATTGAGAGATTTTAAATTTTAGACAACATTGCAAAATGAATGACAATTTAAAGGAAGTTAAACTTATTCTTTGAATAGAAAATAAAAAAAAAATGAAAAGAATATTATTAGTTATTTATTTTATATCTACTTTTTATTTTATTTTCTGAGCATAAATGGCAAAAGGGGACAACCAAAAGAGTTGTGGGACGCAGCCATTTAGCCAAAAGATGGGCTCTTCTATTAGCTCGTCTGTGAATCTTAGTCGCTTTGCAAGCTGAAATTTTCTCGAGATTGAGAAGAACACCTCTAATTATCGGATCAATCAGCCAATCAGAAATAAGTTTTGTATTAGACAAGTCCAGCTCGCCTTTTATCTTGTGACAAATTTTCATGTCTGTTAAAAAATCACTTTTGGGCTTTAAAATCTGAATAAGCTGGATATATTTCGTTCACTGCATTTGAGTGAACAAAAGCTTCCAAGAAGAATGCTTCAGCTGCACATGCAATGGAATGCAGGCAAGATCTGATCATTACCGGTTTTGTTAACTCCAGTAATATTACTATATTTAATGATTGATTCGTTAAATCTTTTCAAAATTCCCAAAAGTTTGACACACTAAAATGCATTGGATATATGAATTTTATGATGAATGTAAACGCCAGTTCAATGTAAGACTATTAAAAATCTTTGATGATTGTTTTAATTGTCTTCCTGTGGCCGCGCTCATAGATGATAAAATACTCTGCATACATGGTGGCCTCTCCCCTGATCTAACAAATTTAGATCAAATTAGGAACTTACCTCGTCCAACTGACGTGCCAGATTCTGGTTTGCTTTGTGATTTACATTTAGGGAAATAAACTGTCAGGAGTTTTTATTAAGAGTATATTAATATATATATTTGAATACTACTTTAGCCCAAAAACCTAAGTTAATGAGCTTGGGTCCACTTAGGTATATTAACTACTTTTTTTTCTTTTATAATTTTTTAATGTGGGACACAACACTCACAAGTTACTTGTTATCAAATACCTCTCCTCTAATATAGAATAGAGAAGATGGAAAGGCTGAATAAGCTCCTTCAAACTTAGGCTCTATTTGTTTCGGTGTAAAATGATTTTCAGAAATCATTTTACGTGTTTTTTGGTATTTGATGAGGCTACAAATAATAGTAAACAAAAACCATTTTTAGTTTGACCAAAAAATCAAATGCTTTTTTGTCGTAAGCTTTAGTTAAAGTAAATATACACATATTAGGGTACATAGGAATTAACATTTTTTACTTTTACTTTTCCCCGCTCAAACCACACACCTCATGAGGACGTACTATTTACTCCTACGTATGTTAAACATGAACTGCGTGGAGAATTTGTGAGGATAAACTCATTTTATTTGGCGGGCTAGGGGTCCTTTGTAGATAGATTGAGTAATGATACGAGTTACTTTTGTGTTTATCTAAGAATGATTTGGTTTTTAAAATTATTATTGAGCTTATGATTGATCACTATTAAATTCTGATCAAATTATAATTTTAAAAACCATCTCTTTTTTTGAAAAACACAAAAAAACACAAAAGGGACATAAGAGGACTTTTAAAATTACTCAAATAAATTTATACGGAAAACAAGAATAACAAATATAAATTTGCTTCCAATCAAGGCCTACGTTGTAACTTGGATTCATATTCTAATTCCATCCCGCAATGAGTGGAAGACCTGAGTATTCTGAGCTCTCTCCTTTGTAATTTTCCCTTCCCTGTTTTTCCTTATTTGAATAAAAAAAATAAAAATAAAAAGTCTTCTGAGCTCCCTTTTAACAAATTTTGAGTTAAACCTTATTGCTGTGTAAAATGGGGTTGGACCCTTTGTCACTTTGCGCATTTAGAGGATTCTGGTTTGCTTTGTGATTTTCTTTGGTAGGATCCTATTAGAGATTAATTATCAGCCAGTCAGTCAAGAGCGGACGGACCAGCATACCAAATGTGACTTCTTATTGTCTTTCTTTGAATTTATTATCAGTCGATCAAGAGCGGGTACTCAAAAAGTCTTTACTCCTTTTTTCACGTTACAACATCAATAAAATTACGACGACTCATACCATAACGTGTTGAGATAGAATTTTAATTTGAAATTGAGTTACAGAAGAATAGTGAAATGCGCTTGAAAATAATGAGGAGTCACGTTGATGCCACAGAAATTCCAAAAAACATACACTTAAAATGCGCTTGAAGACTCTGAAAAGTGTATATGAAAATGAGAGTCAACACAGGAGGGACAGAGTGGAAGACCCGAGTCTTCTGAGCTCCCTTTCAAAGGCAATGGGGCAAATTTTCCACACGGATCCAAATAGGCAAATAGTTGAGGTCCTTGAATTTCCACACGTTTGGTACTTGACGGGTTTAATGAGAGGAAAAGTCAAGTCCTGTAAATCATGTAAATCACCTACCGTACGTTACGGGCTTGGTATCTGCCCCGAAACAATTATTCCATAGAGAGATCCATCACCATCATCATGATTTCTTCCTACCCCCATTTATTGACAGTCAAAGACATAGAGAATTCCATGAAATGTTAAAATCAATACATAATTTGCCAAGGGCCATAATATGTGGAGGGTAATTATATATGATCGAAAGTCAGAAGCATGGAGATAAAAATTATTCTCAAAGTGACGCAACCAGCATACCCAAATGTGACTTTTATTGTATTTCTATGATTTATTCTCAGTCATTATTAAGAGTGTGTGCCAAAAATCCTTACCCTTTTTCACGCCACAACATCGATAAAGTATTAGACTCAGGCTTTCTAATTGCTAGAGGATACCATCACTGTGAGATGAATTTTAATTGACACGTTGAGATTGATCGGCTGCAGTGGCGTCTATTTGTTCTTTTTTTTTTTTTGTGTTCTTGTTCTCGTGTACCAGGTGATATTCTGGAAAAAAAACAAGGAAGAAACTTGGAAATTTGTCAATAACCGAATCCTAAATTGCAGAGAACACTGGCACTGAAAAACAAGAGCTATCTTTAAAGTAAACAATACAAAAGTTTCAAAAGAGAAAATTTAAATAAAGTAATTTTAAACTATTTAACTCGAATAATATACTAACGGCGGATTACTAAAACCTAATTAAGGTACTAAATCTCCTAAAAAGGTAAATATTATACAAAATCTTAAAAACTTAAAAGCCATAAAAATAAAATAAACAGAAAATCTTAATCTAAAATGAAAATCAATTAAATTAATTCTTTGTGTCAACCGAATACGGGTTGAACATTAGGGCAGCTGATCTGAGACAAAATCTTTCATTCAACTATTTTTTAGCTATCATGAATCTGAAAAAAATCCTTCTTAACGTTGTTTTTATTTTTTTTTTTCCAAATATAATTCATGAATCTGTTTTTTTTTTATTTTAAAATTTCTGAAAAATTAGATAAAATTTCCGGTCCTACCCGTCACTTTGAAAAAATGTATATTGGACATAATGATAGTCAATAGAGGAGGGAGTAAAACAAAGAAGAGCGGAAGACCCGAGTCTTCTTAGCTCCCTTTGATAGCAATTGGGCAAATCTTCCACGCCTATCCAAATACTATGGTCCTTCGAATTTCCACGAACAGATTATCAAACAGATAATGCAGATATGATGGGGGACATTAGAGGAAAGGTCAAATCCTGTAAACCAACCGACAAGTTTTGCTATCTAATCCCTACAAAATAATCAGAATATTAATTATTAGCACTGATTCAGCACAGGCCAGGCTGATGACACAGTAAAATCATCAGTTTGGCCTGCGATCAAATTTAAAAATAAAAATAAAATAAAAAAATAAAGATTTTTATTGTCTGGGCCACCAAAACGGTA
>FXXK01001904.1:0-13547 GCA_900184695.1 Betula pendula
TTAAGTCAACTCGTCTACTTTGCTTCTCTCTATCCAATAAACAATATAAAAGGGTTAATTATATTAGTCTTTACATAATTAAAACAGTAAAAGGGTCTACAATTAAATATTTCATTACTGCAACGAAGTTCTGTCACGCCAATTTTTAGTGAACTTTTCTCCATTTTTGTTTCTTTCTTCTTTATAATCCTTTTTCTTTTACGCTCCAAAGGCCACTGCTTTATGACAAAAGTCATGAAAATGACTAATAAAATATAATTGTTATATATTATTCGCCATTCCAACACCAAACCTGCAAGTAAATTAACTTTTGGTATTTGAAGGGAAAATCAAGATTCAAGGTATGGAAACACTTCCCTACATCCCCCTCCCCAAAACACAAGAAAAAAGAACAAAAAAAAATTAAAAAAAAAAAAAACATTTATGTGATGCCATGGCTTCGCTCAAGAGAAAACTTAAACCAGTTAGTGCATTATTTGCACTTAAGAAAACAGTCAATACCCCTTCCGCCCTGAATAATAAAATAATAAAGTAAAAGAAAAGAACCTTAGCAATTTCTCTTGTGAAAGAAACCACGAAATTAAACAACTTAATTAAAAAAAAAAAAAGTTCACAGAGACAACAATAAAAAATAGAAAAAAAAACTGTTAAATAAGAGCATCTTACCATCCTTCCTTCTAACTTATCTCTAATCTCGTTAATTTCCAAGTTCAAGTCAAGCCACTCTCCATGGATAAGGGTTCTTTGACATCGTCATTGATTAGAATGTTGCCAATTAATGTTTGGCCCCCACAATTAGATGATATTGATGATATTCGTTATGCATCCTTTTTCAGATGACATTAAAAGAAACAATAAGAATTTTTTTTGGTTCATCGAGTAAGGAAGAACTCGAATGATATATTATAAATCTGGAAAATAATGTCACGATTTCTTGTCTTTTTGCTTTTTTGAGTTTAACCACAATTTTTAAATGTTCATAAAATTCTGAGACTCAAGTTGGGCTTCAAGATTTTCGTTAATTTTTCTATCAAATATCTAACAACGATAACAATAAATACAATGTATATCATTCAAATTAAAGAGAACCACGGCCTTCCCACCTCTCACCAGCCATTGGCGTGGGCTGTAACTGGATAGAGAAGGCTATGGTTTTTTTGGTGCCCCCTTAAAGGGCCACCCTGTGGTTTTTATTTTAATTAAAAAAATCTAAAGGATGTATTATAGTTTTAGGACTATTCATTTTTTATTGATATTATATATTTGGAGATAAATTATTGATGGAAGTCTCGAATTTAATGGGATCTAAATTCACGTTTATCACACATGTACATGTTGCGTCTATACAAATTGTAGGTTATCCAATAGGAGTTTAGCATCTTGGATTACATGAACTTCCTTTCTCTTGAGAGGCTTAATGCATGTTGTCCTAGGTGTGGGTTTGGGTTTCCATTCTTTTGGTTTGGTTGGACAATATTTTTTACTATTTTCTTTATTAAAAAGGAATCATATTTATCTAACAAATGAGAAGAATAGTATCTTGGAAGAATAACTATATGTGTTTTTTTTAAATAAAAAAAGAAAAATTATTTTTATTTTTCTTTCAAACTTAAAAAAAAAAAGAAAAGATTCAAGAACCAAATCTTCTAGTAAATATGAAATGAAGTCTTTTTTTTTTGTTATGAAGTGATAATTTTATAATGAACAACCACTTACAACACCACTCCAGCACAACAAGCTAAACATTTTCTTCAACAAAGCTAAGAAGCCACTACCTCAAGATAAACAGAACGAATAATTATAGCTAATTACAGTTAACCACCAAGCAAACCTAACCACTTCTACAATTAACACATCAGGAACAAAATTTCACATATACGGCAAACAAACTCTAAAGTCTAACAAACAATTGATTTGCAGTTTGCAGCAACCTTCCTGTCTGAACAGAGTATTGCTCACTGGCAATATTTCTGCACTCCAGATTTAACATTTCCAGCAATATTCTGCACTCAACTGAGTTTACAAAACGGCTTCAACTTCTTCTTCTTCAAAAAAGTTTTTCCTCCCCACTTGAAGATCATCCCATCTCGAAGCTAGGATATTCGCTAAAATTTTTTTCCCACTTGGAGGAAAATGTGCTATCTCCCTTCAATGCGCAACTTGACAAAATAAAACACATACATCCCCCTTTAAAATCCCATTTCGCAACAGACTGCCTCAAGCAATACTCCTTGATTGATGCATGAAAAAAAAAATGAAAGGAAACGAAGAAAGCATATCTTGAGTGCGTGGTGCAAGACCCTTTCTCGGAATTTATGTAAAATTAACAGCCAACTGGGTAGTCTTGGAAGTGTAGAACATCTCATAGTGGAGATATCTTGACAAATAAAAGTGGCGACCGTATTCGAGAAAGGGTCTTGACACACGCACTCTAAGATATGCTTTCTCTTCGTTTCCTTTTCATTTTTTTTTTTCATGCATCAATCAAGGAGTATGTGCTTGAGGCAGTCTGTGCGAAATGGGATTTTTAAAGGGGGATGTAATGTGTTTATTTTGTGCAAGTTGCATTGAAGGGAGATAGACATTTTCTTCCAATGTGGGAAAAAAATTTTTAGTCGAATATCCTAGCTCGAGGATGGGATGATCTTCAAGTGGGAGGAAAAACTTTTTGAAGAAGAAGAAGTTGAAGCCTGTTTGTGTAAACTCAGTTGGAGTGCAGAATATTGCTTGGAATGTTAATCTGGAGTGCAGAATATTGCCAGTGAGCATACTCTGTTCCAGACAGGAGGATTGCTGCAAACTTGCAAATACAATTGTTGTTTAGACTTTAGAGTTTGTTTTGCGTATATTGTGAAATTTTGTTCCTGATGTGTTAATTGTAGAAGTTGGTTAGGTTTGCTTGGTGGTTAACTGATTGCTATAATTATTGTTCTGTTATCTTGATGGTAGTGGCTCTTAGCTTTGTTTTGTAGAGAAAATGTGTTAGCGTTTTGCTGGAGTGGTGTGTAAGTGGTTGTTTCATTTATAAAATCTATCACTCATCCAAAAAAAAAGACTTCATTTCATATTTACTAGAAGATTTGGTTCTTGAATCTTTTTTTCTTTTTTTTTTTTAAGTTTGAAAGAAAATAAAAATAATGTTTTCTTTTTTATTTAAAAAAAACACATATAGTCTATTCTTCCAAGAATAGCTATTCTTCCTCATTTGTTAGATAATATGTATCCTTTTTATAAAGAAATAGTTAAAAATATTGTCCAACCAAACAAAAGAATGGAAACCCAAACCACACTAGGACAACATGCATCTAAGCCTCTCAAGAGAAAGGAAGTTCATGTTAATCAAGATGCTAAACTCCTATTGATACCTACTTTGTATCCGACGCAACATGTACATGTGTTGATAAACTTGGAATTTAGATCCATCAAAATTCGAGACTCCATCAATATTTCTCTCCAATATATAATAAAATTAAAAATAGAAATAGTCCTAAACTATAATTAATCCTTTAGATTTTTTTATTAAAATAAAAAACCACAGGGTGGCCCTTTAAGGGCACCAAAAAAACCATAGCCTTCTCTATCCCCAGTTACAGCCACGACCATGGCTGGGAGAGGTGGAGGCCGTGGTTCTCTTTTAATTTGAATGATATAATGTATGTTATTGTTATCGTTGTTATATATTTGATAGAAAATTAACGAAAATCTTGAAGCCCAAACTTGAGTCTCGAATTTATGAAATTAAAAATTGTGGTTTAAACTCAAAAAGCAAAAAAGACAAGAATCGTGACATTATTTTCCATTATTTATATATATCATTCGAGTCTTCTTACTCTGATGACCAAAAAAATTCTTATTGTTTCTTTTAATGTCATCTGAAAAAGATGCATAACGAATATCATCATATCATCTAATTGTGGGGGCCAAACATTAATTGCACATATCTAATCATGACGTGTTCAAAGAACCCCTTATCCATGGAGATGGCTTGACTTGACTTGGAAATTTAACGAGATTAGAATAGTTAGAAAAGGAAGGAAGTGGTAGAGATGCTCTTATTAACCTTTTTTTTCTATTTTTTTATTGTTGTCTCTGTGAACTTTTTTTTTTAATTAATTTTGTTTAATTTCGTGGTTTGTTCACAAGAGAAAATTGACTAGGTTTTCTTTTCTTATTTATTTTTTATTATTCAAGAGGCGGGAAGGGGTATTGACGGTAGTTTCTTAAGTGCAATAATGTCACTAACTTGGTTTAAGTTTTTTCTCTTGAGCAAGCCATGGCATCACATAAATGGTTTTTTTTTTTTTTTAATGTTTTTTTGTTCTTTTTTCTTGTGTTTTGGGAGGGGGGATGTAGGAAGTGTTTTCCATTACTTTGAATCTTGATTTTCCCTTTCAAATACCAAATGTTAATTTACTTGCTAGGTTTGGGTGTTGGAATTGGCGATATATAATTATAAATTTATTATTTTATTAGTATTTATTTTCATGACTTTTTCATAAGCAGTGGCTCTTTGGAGCGTAAAAGAAAAAGATTATAAAAGAAGAAGAAAAAAAAAATGGAGAAAGTTCACTAAAAATTGCGTGACAGAACTTCGTTGCAGGTAAGAAATATTTAATTGAGAACCTTTTACTGTTTAATTATGTACAAGACAATATAATTAACCCTTTTATATTGTTTATTGTGGATAGAGAGAAGCAAAGTAGACGAGTTGACTTAAAAGTTTCACCGACACTTTTAAAAAATATTTAAGGTGGTGGATCCACCAGACAACTTGATTATTCCACGAGTCTTCTACATACAAATTGCCTCTTAAATTTCACGTGGGTTTGATCATGATATCTATAATTTTTAAGTGATAATCCCAAGTTTATCATTTTTCTTGATGGACTAAGAATAAATCAAAGAATTGTAAACCATCATAAATAAAGGCGACGTAACTTATCTCAATACCAAGACTCCTCGCTTCAAGTCCTGTGCATGCAAATTGCTTGTTAAATTCCACATATAAAGGACCCCATGATATCAATTTTTTGAAAGTGATAGTCAATAAAAAGTGTATATAAATCATATTTTATTTTGATGTTCTGATGTGACGATAACCATATGGAATTTCTGGGTATCCACTCTCTTGATTCATTCACAATAAATCCAAAAAAAAAATCCACTTTGGGAAATAAAGAAGATGTAATTGGCGTCCACTTTGGGATTAAAAGTTTATCTCAATGCAAAGACTCCACGATTGGAATCGTCTATACGCTAATTACACTTAAGTTCCACATATACATAAGAGCCCTATGATGACAGCTATTTGCAATAATTTAGCTTCCCTACATTACACTTTTCTTTCATAAAATTTTATATATCCTTGTCTTACTTACCATGTAAGTAAGACTCATTCAAAATTCAAGACTTCCTTCAATATTTCTCTCAAATATTTAATAATAGAAATAGTCCTAAAACTATAATTACACCCTTTAGATTTTTTTTATTTTTATTTTTTTTTTAAAAAAAACCCACAGGGTGGTCCTTTGAGGGCACCAAAAAAAAACCATGGCCTTTTCCATCTCCAGTTACAGCCCATGAACCATGGCTAGGAGAGTTGGAGGCCGTGGTTCTCTTTTATTTTTAATTTTTTATTTTTTTTTATAATTTGAATGATATAATGTATATTATTGTTATCGTTGTTATGAATTTGATAGAAAATTGACGAAAAATCATGAAGCCCAAACTTGAGTCTCAAATTTATGGAATTAAAAATTGTGGTTTAAACTCAAAAAAGCAAAAAAGACAAGAAATCATGACATTATTTTCCTATATATTTATATATACCATTTGAGTTCTTCTTACTCGGATGACCAAAAAAATTCTTATTATTTCTTTTAATGTCATCCGATAAAGATGCATAGCGAATATCATCATATCATCTGGTCGTGGGGACCAAACATTAATTACAACATTCTAATCATGCAGTGTTCGAAGAACCCTTTATCCACGAAGACGGCTTGACTTGACTTGGAAATTAATGATGTTAGAATAAGTTAGAAAGGAAGGAGTGGTGGAGATGCTCTTATTAACCCTTTTTTTCTTCTATTTTTTATTTTTTTTCTACATTCTTATGTGCTTTTGTCCTTACTAATTTTATTGTTGTCTCTATGAACTTTTTTTTAATAATTAATTTTGTTTAATTTCGTGGTTTGTTCGAAGAGAAAATTGACTAGGTTTTCATAGGTGCAATAACGTCACCTAACTTGGTTTAAGTTTTTCTCTTTGAGCGCCATGGCTTCACATAAATGTTTTTTTTTTTTTTGTTCTGTTCTTTTTCTTGTGTTTTGGGAGGGGGATGTGGGAAGTGTTTTCCATTACTTGAATCTTGATTTTCCCTTTCAAATACCAAATCTTAATTTACTTGCTAGGTTTGGGTGTTGGAATTGGCAGATATAATAAAAAAAAAAATAATTAATTGCCTACAGTAGATTGCACGAGAAGACATACTCTCCTAAGCTTCATCCACCGCGACGACTTGACTTATTATGTTCACTAAAAATGTTCATAGCTTTCACATTCATTTCTCCCAACAACCTGGGTGTTGGAATTGGCGGATATAATAAAAAAAATTAAAAATGAAAAAAAAAAGTTAATTGCGTGACACTAACTATGCTTATGGTTTGGAATATGGAAAGGTTGTAAATGGAAGTCCTTTTCAATTCCGCAAACGCTTCCATTAATTTATACAAAAATAAATTTATTTCTTTTATTAGTATTATTTTCATGACTTTTGTCATAAAGCAGTGGCTCTTTGGAGCGGAAAATAAGGAAAATGTTAGAACATTTATTAAAAATATTTCTCTCATTCTTTTAAATATTACAATCACATTAGATTTATGAATTTATGTAGGTCCCCTGTGTGGGACTCATCTATTCAGTGGTGATGGTGATATTTAGAATGATAGAAAAAGAATTTGAGTAGATATTCTAGTATTTTCCAAAAAAAATATATTATAAAAGAAGAAAAAAAAATAGAGAAAAGTTCACTGAAGTTAATTGCGTGATAGAACTTCATTGCAGGGTAATAGTGATAATGCTAATTGAGAACCCTTTTATTGTTTATGTACAAGACAACATAATTAACCCTTTAATTGGAGAGAGAGAGCAAAGTAGCTTAATTGCCTTGAACCTGCCGAGAGAAGACATAGAACGTTCAGATCTTCGGAAACCACAGCTTAATTGCCCCTACTCTCCTAAGCTTCACCACGGAGACGACTTCACGGGAATGTTCATTACTTCTCATCCACGGCGACGACTTGACTTAAAAGTTTCACCAACACTTTTTCTTCAGTCTCTTATTTTCTTACTTCTCATCCACGCTATTGAAAGCTTACCAGACGACTTGACCAGTACAACGATGAACTACTCATGGTGGAGATTAATTTGCATGGCCTTTTCATTGCTTATTAATTTCCACATTCATTTAATTTCTCCTAAGCTTTGTCCACCGCTAAAGTAATCACCTTTGGGCAGCTTTTCAATGTTCATGTCAAGGCCTACCATGATATTTATTATGGGCCTACCTTAACTACCCCTGCTCTCCTAACAAATGTTGACCTTCGCGTCTTCTAATTAAGACTTTCGGTTCATGAGTCTATAAAACCTCCTAACATTCAGTACTTCCATCTATGCTTCTCTAAGATCAGCTAAACAAAATTCATTATGGATTTATCACCTTCTCTCTTTGCCTTCATGCGCTTTCTTCTTTTACTGTCCTTGTTTTTTCTTATATTTCCTGCCTCTTTTTCTCTTGTGCAGCCACTGTGCCATGATGATGAGAGCTTTGCCTTATTGAAATTTAAAGAAAGCTTTACCATCAATTGCCCTACCGCATCTGCTTATCCCTCCGCTTATCCGAAGGTTTCATTGTGGAAGCCAGAAAGCGGCGATTGCTGCAGGTGGCGTGGTGTCAAGTGTAATGAGAGCACGGGTCATGTGATCAGTCTCGATCTCAACAGCAGCTGTCTTTATGGCTTTATCAACTCCACTAACAGTCTCTTCCAGCTTGTTCATCTCCACAGTCTTAATCTTGCCGACAATCACTTTAAGCTTTCTCGTATCCCAACTGGTTTTAGACAGCTTTCGAGGCTAACAAACCTCAATCTCTCTTTCTCTGTATTTTCAGGCCAAATCACTTCAGAAATTTTGGAGCTCTCCAACTTAATTTCCCTTGATCTCTCAAGGAATCCGGAATTGAATCTTCCAAAGCCCGGCCTCATAAGTATAGCTCAGAATTTCACAAACTTGAAAGACTTGGATTTGAGTGAGGTTAACATATCATCCACTGTGCCCAATATCTTGGCAAACTTATCTTCTTTAACATCTCTATCTCTATACAAATGTGGCTTGCATGGTGAGTTTCCCACAGGAATTTTTCATCTACCCAATCTTCGGTCTCTTGATGTGGGAGCCAATACAAATCTCACTGGAAGTATGCCAGAATTTAACAAAAGCAGCCCCCTCAAATCATTGGCACTTTCTAAGACGAGTTTCTCCGGTGAGATACCAGATTCAATTGGTAACCTCAAGTCATTAGATCATTTTGATGTTGGATATTGCAATTTCTCTGGGTCAGTACCGTCTTCACTTGGTAACCTTACCCAACTAATCTCGCTAGGACTAGCACATTATATGTTGAGTGGCACAATTCCACAGTCAATATCTAAGCTTATGAATCTTGAATATCTCGATCTATCTTCTAATCACTTGAGTGGCACAATTCCACAGTTAATATCTAGGCTTGTGAATCTTGAATATCTCCATCTATATTCTAATGACTTGAGTGGCACGATTCCACAGTCAATATCTAGGCTTGTGAAACTTGAATCTCTCGATCTATCTTCTAATCACTTGAGTGGCACAATTCCACAGTTAATATCTAGGCTTGTGAATCTTGAATATCTCAATCTATCTTCTAATCACTTGAGTGGCATAATTCCACAGTCAATATCTAGGCTTCTGAATCTTAGATATCTCGGTCTATCTTCCAATAACTTGAGTGGCACAATTCCACAGTCAATATCTAGGCTTGTGCATCTTACATCTCTTGATTTATCTTCTAATTACTTGAGTGGCATTTTGAAATTTGACTTGTTTCTGAAACTCAAAAATCTCTCTAGTCTCCATCTATCTCATAACAATATTTCATTGCTTACAAAGCCAAGTACCAACGAAACTCTCCCAAAATTTAGTATTTTAAAGCTAGCTTCCTGTGACTTGAGTGGGTTTCCAGATTTTCTAAGGAACCAAGATGAGTTGATGATGTTGGATCTTTCTCAAAACAAAATTTATGGCCAAATTCCAAACTGGATGTGCAATCTTAATTTAATTGTTGCTCTTGATTTGTCAAGCAATTCCTTGAGTGGCTTGCTTCCGCAATGTTTAGGCAACTTGAGTGAGATTCTCATTGTTCTAAATCTACGTGACAATAACTTCCATGGAACTATTCCCGAAACATTCACAAAAGGAAACAGATTGAAGATGATTGATTTTAGCCAAAATCAATTACATGGGAGTCTACCAAGATCATTAGCCAATTGTATCATGCTTGAAGTTCTTAATCTTGGAAACAATCAGATGAATGATACTTTCCCTTCTTGGTTGGGCATTCTTCCAAAGTTGAAGGTTCTCATTTTGCGATCTAATGGAATCTATGGTGCAATGGGAAATGCTAATAGCAATTTTGATTTCAGAAACATACACGTCATTGACCTCTCACATAATGACATTACTGGTAAGTTGCCCTCTCGATACTTCCAAAATTGGAAAGCCATGCAAATCGTTGATGTTGAGGGGTTAATGTACATGCAAACAAATTACTTTGTGCAGTATGAATACTCGATGACATTTATCAACAAAGGCACGAAGATAGTGTATGAAAGAATCCTAGATTTCTTCATGGCTATTGATCTCTCGAGCAACAAATTTGAAGGAGAAATTCCAGAAGTCATAGGGCATCTGAAAGGAGTTAAATTGCTCAACTTTTCTAATAACCTTCTTACCGGTCCTATACCGTCTTGCTTGGGTAGCTTAACGGAGCTAGAATCATTGGATCTCTCTCAAAACAACCTGACTGGTGTGATCCCTTTGCAACTCACGCAACTGACTTTCCTTGGATCCTTTAATGTCTCCTATAATCATCTCAAAGGACCTATACCGCAAGGAAATCAGTTTAACACTTTTCAAAACAATTCGTTCAGTAATAATCCTGAATTATGTGGAAGCCCTTTGTCAAAACAATGTGAAAATTCTAAGGATCCACCTTTAACCTTTGAAGGGGATCAAAATTCAGAGTCTTTATTTAAATTCAGCTGGAAAATAGTTGCGATGGGATATGGATGTGGATTCATGGTTGGACTTGTTGTTTGGCAAATTATGATAAAAAAGAAGCATGATTGGCTTATGAAGACTTTTGCAATTGGGCAGCCGACACCAAAAAGGGTGAATCGGAGGGGGCATAGAAATCATATTTAGTTAGGCTAGATATATATTTCCTACTAAATCTATGTATGTGTTGTTAGCAGTACTGTGTTTCCATTTCCTTTTTCTTTTTGGGGTTTGGAGGGGCAATGTGTTGTATGGTATAATCGTTCTAGAAGCAATGGTTGTTTTCGCCAACCAATAACAATGAAATAAGTTTATGTAATCTTTTTTTCTCCTTTTTCTGGCCACGCTTAACTTTGGTCTGAGATGGTTTTGATACAAAAGGTCATGACCCTGTATCCAACTCCATATGTAGATATGATTATATGAAAAACCAGAGACAAATTGGCATGAGATGGACACAAGCAGCTCATCTATTGCCTTCTTTTGTGATATTAAGTCGCATGAGGAAGCCTACTCTTACGCCACTTCCAATAGTTAGCTCTCATCAGGTCTACACCTTCCAAGATAGAACAAACTCTCTTCGCCAAGTTTGGATCCGGTTGACTTGGGCCTAAAGTCTTCTTGAGAACATCCACAACATCTCTCAACTCTTGACTTGGTTGGAGACAAAACATATGAAACTTGATTTACAAAAACTTGATTTAGTGTTGGCAATTTCAAAAAAGGGCCTAAAGATAGGATTTCCTTCTTTTAAACAAACAATAGAATTATCTATTTATTTATTTTTTAAGTATGGATTGTCGGTCAAATGAAATCAACCAAGTTAATGTTGTTCCTTATGATCTGTCCCTAAGAGATCTGCCAATCATCGAATGCATGTTGAAGAAGATAAATAAAGAGCATAAAAGATTACAATTCGAAGAAGTCTATATGACTGTATATATATATAAAAGGTCATGACCCTATATCCAACTCCATATGCGGGTATGATTATATGAAAAACCAGAGACAAATTGGCATATAAAAGGTCATCCATTGCCTATATAATTATATGGAAATCTAGATTGGACGTCATTAATCAATATGTATTTTTGTTATCAAAATTAATTTTGTTATGTTTTAGTTGTTTTATGATAATATTTTATGTTGTAAATGAAAATTGTTATTTATAGGTTAATATAATTATATGAAACCATATAAGAAATATTTGATGAATTCCTTCTTTTAAAAAATCAATAGAATTACCTATTTATTTCCTTTTGAAGTATGGATTGTCTGTCAAATTAAATCAACCAAGTTAATGTTGTTCCTTATGATCTGTCCTTAAGAGATCTTCCAATCATCGAATGCATCTTGAAGAAGATAAAAATAAAGAGCATAAAAATTTACAATTCAAAGAAGTCTATAGATATATAAGTAAATGGAATTGATTAAAAATTAAAAAGCACACTCAAATATACAGGAAATATATAACAAAAAAAATCATGAAACTAGAAATATGAAAACAACTGTCTTCGCTCCCAAAGAACAGAATACAAAACAAAATGCTACAGAAACTAAACCATGTTTCGATAAGGCAATGGGAAAAGAGAGATAGATTAATCAATTATTAAGTGATTCGGTTGTTAGTCATCTTCAATGAAATTTTTCTTCATCATTTTAATCAATTTATAATTTAGAATTACGTTTTAATTTTGAATCACTTTCTAGGGAAAAGCAGGCAATAAATTTCATTTCATAAATAAAACAAGATAGAACATTTTATACTATTCTTGGATAACTGAATTTTATGGTGCTTCAATCTTGATTCAGTAATTCACGGTGCATTTGGACTTCAATTATTATAAATGCACCTCCGGACTACAACAGGATTGTATGCCTGCACATGCACATGCACATGCACATGCAGTCAGATCAACGGATTATAAGAGATATTGCAAATTAACAATAATGCTAGTCAACCTTTTTTTTCTTTTTTTCTTCTTTTTTAAATCAATAATGCTAGTCAACTTGGAAGAGGGTTTTTGATATTCTCACAACAGAGATATCCTCGGAAATAAGCCACAAAAGGTCACGATCCTTGTTTGTTGTCTATGTATATATGCCACTGATCTGTTGAAACACCATCGACAACGAATAGAGATATCTCAAGAAACATGAGATATCCAACTCCATATACAGATATGATTATATGAATTACCAAAGACAAATTGTCATGAGATGACACAATCGCTCATCCATTATTACCTTTCGTGATATTAAGTCGCATGAGGAAGCTTGCTCTTATGCCACTTCCAATAGTTTGCTCTCATCATGTCTACACCTTCCAAGATAGAACAAACTGTCTTCACCAAGTCAGGATCCGGTTGACTTGGGCCTGAAGTCTTCTTGAGAGCATCCACAGCATCTCTCTAACTCCTGACTTGGTTGGAGACCATGGCAGAGAAGATCCAAAAGCATGCTCAGAGCAAAGATAGAGTTGTTGTTTTTGGCACTCAAAACCTTCAAACTCGCCGAAGAAACATGAGGATCATTCACCCAAGACTCAATGTTGCCATTGTAAAGCCCTCGAAGGTATCTCCATGAGTTCTCCTTCTCAGGGTGGGCTACTATGGCTTCAACACTGTAACTCACTTCAGAGTCTCTCATAGCCTCTAGGCCTCCCAGGAGGGGAGACATTGTTATAACAAAGTATCTCTGTTATGTTGCAAACAAAACATATCAAGCTTGATTTACAAAAACTAACAAAAAGTAATAGCTAGGCAGACCCCAACAAAAAGTACCAATGGCAGTGACAATTTTGGCAAGAATTTCAGAAATCAAGGATCAATCAGAGTAGAAGGTCAAGACAAAGCTCTAACAAAAAGTAGGCATTTCACGTTGTAACAGTACTCCAAAGTTTCATGATGTGGTAATTGTTGGCAGTTGACTGTTTTAGTATATGCAGAACTCGAAAGTTGCATATTAAAAAAGAAACATGGATCGAGACAAACTAGCCATGAAAAGTTGCATTCTGAAATCCACAGCAAAATAGTTCTAATCAGTTGATTATCTAATTATGCTCCCAACTCATCAGAACTTCTATTATCTCGTACTAAACTTCAAGAATGCAATAGATCCATTATTGCACAGTCACCTATATCACTTTTTCCTTTTAATTAGATCTTGGAAGCAAG
>FXXK01001904.1:14161-26065 GCA_900184695.1 Betula pendula
TCTACAAAAAAAAGTTCCTTGCTTGTAGCATCAGTTCCCAATTTCTCAGTAACCCACCTCCTATGACGCCTACAAATATCTGTCACTAAGATCAATGCAGTAGTACCTGGGTAAGGGTAAAATAAGCTATAGCAACTCCAAAAAAGATCTTGACGACAATTTGGCAGTTGGATGGATAGATTAAAATGACAACTTCACTAGAATTTACATAATCAGAAGAGCCTATTCAAACGAAACTACCGTTTTAAAAAAAAAAAAAAAAAAAAAAACTAGGTTCAAAAGGAGTTGACCAGATTACACTAATAATCGAGCCCATCAACTACACTACTCTGGGCCTAGGAAGAAAAGGCATTATTATTCTAAGCTTAAAGGAACAGTGGTAAGAAACTCAATTCCCTCAATCCCCTTCTAATGCAGATGCCTATTTTTGACACCATTTTAAACATGGATACTTACGTCAACATTTAATCTGGTTAAATTAAAAACTCATATACATATGATTTAGTGAATAGTGGTAGGCCCATAGCACCAAAGTAACTTTGAGCCAGAGGTTCTCAGTCTTATTTAATACTAATGTTGCCCTCTCATTCTTTAACCCAAAATGGTGGGAAAAAGTACTTGGGAAGAGTAGTAATTTGGAAAAGCAGAAAAGTTTCAGGCCTTGACTTCTAGTTCTAACCATTGAAAAACATCAAGGGATGAACCAAAAAGGAAAGAGTGAGAGCAATTTTCAGATGGAGGGGGCATGTGATTGTTTTGTTAATAAATCTCCAAACTCAAATGTTGCTCACTTAAAATAAAAACGAAAGGGTCTAATGATAGAATGGCCCTAGTCAATTTAACAGGATTTCAAGGAAAAAATAAAGAACCTGTTACATAGCTTCATCACTTTACCCTTGCGATTAATATATTAGCCCACCAATTCGTTATAACTTCAAATAAAATATATTTGTACTATAAAAGAGAAAAATCAAAAGGCCTAGACTCTTTTACTAATGTTCGAGGACTAAAGTACCTCTATTTTTTAAGATAAAGAACCCCAGACCTCATTTATACCTCTCTAATTTTCACATTACCCACAAATACATGTATTATTTTATAGAAGAGATACATACAAAGATTAACATCAGATAGTTATATCTATCAACAAGGATAAAGCTAACCACAACTCCTAGATGAAATAAACTTCTAGAATAACTAGATAAGATAAATCTACTCTAACAGTTGACATTTCAAATTGCTTTCAAGCACCACATTAGACTACCCCACGTATTAAGTGAAGGAAATTCGTGAAATACTCAAATTTTATATATATATCTTCGATTGTTATTCTTAAACTAAACTCAGATCTGGAAAAAATAAAAATAAAATAAACTCGGATCTGAATAGGACTCCCTAAATGAACAAGTAGAGTAAAGGCAACCAAATCTACCATGTTGCAGTCCCTAGCTCTCGAAAGGCTAATCCAAAACAAGGATTCTATAGCATGCTTCCATCAATTTTGACATTAATTAGTTCAGGATAGGGTGACAGCATCTTGTTTTGATATAAAACATCAGCTTACGTTTTTTAATACATCTTCATAAAATGTCTCTTCTATTTTAGACTTTAAGGGAAAAATGCAATGAAGATTAAAGGGCAAAAAAGTGCAGTAGCACACATCACAAAAGGAAAAACAAACAAATCAACTTGTATGATAATATGGCTCACCATATCTGATAGTTCTTGGAATTACTCTTAGCAATATTCTCAATGAAACCCAGTTCATCATGCATGTCACCATCGAGAGCCTCGAGTATTAAACGCCTGAAATGCCATACCTATGAAAAATAGAACCTTTCTTAGTCCCAACTCTTTAAAAAATGAACTAATAAATTCTCTCCCGAAGCTAAATGGTCACCAAGAATTTTTGTGAATGTGATGTAAGAGATCAAATTTGGCCTCCACAAGAAGCTTAACACCTGGGATGTTGAGGGTTCTTGTTTAGAAACACATGATTTCCTAGCTTCGCATGCACAGTCTATAGAGTTTTGTGTAACATACAAGGTTCCAAAACATGCTTTATTTCTTAAAATATATAATTTGAAGTTTCTTAAAATTAGGGGTGATCAAATACCCGCCTACCCAACATACTAATCTGATTCCGACCCGATTAGTTGACTTTCGACCAGGGTCGGCTTGATAATCAAAAGGCGTTTGAGTTTTCTGACCAAATTCGAGTCAGAAATCGGCCGAGTCTTAGTTTTGCAACAAAAGCCCGACACAACCCGGCATTTATGTAATATTTACATAAATATATTAAATGGCATCGTTTTGACTTTCTATATAACCTTCTTTTTTTTATGAATAATAATTTATTGTGTTAGAGAGAGAATGCTATGTTATACTCTTATAGAAGATAGCCTTGATGAGGTGTCCCTACCAGTTGTCCCCACCAACTCTCTTTCGAGAATATTTTGTCATATTGTAAATGCTTCTCCTATATATATGGAATGAATAGACTGAGGGCTAATATAGAAAACAACTTATCGTTTTCCTACATTCTCTTCTTATTTTCATTAACATGGTATCAAGGCTTGGGATTTGAATTGTTTCCTTGCCGCTGGTTCTTCTCATTTTTGTCTTCCTCTTTTCTTTCTTGTTTTTTCCGGCCGGTTCACTGGTGTTTCGGCTGGTTCACTTCATTTTCAGCCCAGTTCAACAAGATTTCAGCCGGTTCTGTGACATACTTTGCCGGTTCAAACCAGTTAAGCAATTATTCTGCCCATTCAGAGGTATTTGCGGTCGTTTCTTGACTTTTTCTGCTTTCTTGCATGAATTTCTGAGTTTTCTTCTTATTAGTTGACACAATGGCTACTAAACCTAAGCTCATTTCCTCCCTCTATTTTAATTCTCCTATGACACCTATTAAATTTAATAGGTAGAACTACATTTATTGGGCCCGATCAGTAGAAAATATTCTTGAGAGGAAAGGGGTTATTTGATCACCTCTTATCTGACATGCCAACATCCTCTACATTCGCAAGTGATATGACTAGCTCAGATGGCTCCACTACTACTACCTCAGCTGTCTCAACAAGTCTTTGGGATTAGGAGGATAATCTGATCATGTCTCTCAAGATATCCCGTATAGAACCCAGTATTGGAATCACTTTGATGCACCTTCGATCTGTGAAGGCTATTTGGGGGCGTTTGCAGCACATCTAACGCTTGAGGGCTTTGGGTTTGTAGGTTTGAGGGGTTGGGTTTGAGGCTTGTCGGGTTCGGGATTTGAGGGTTTTAGGTTTGAGGGCTTGAGTTTCTTGCTCGTTTGGAGCCTCTTATGTATACTACCTATATACTTAGGGGCGCCTTACATTTTTTAATAAAATCCTACTTATCAAAAAACCTAAGAATGTAACTCGCTTGTATGATGTAGACAAGCAATATTTTGGTCTTGAGCAACGCAATCAAAGTTTGGCAGAGTATTATTCTTAGGTCATGGGTGTACTCGAGGAGAAGAACATGTATCAACCACTCACAACTGATATCACGCGTGTGGAGAAGAAATGTCAGGATATGGACGTCGTTCAATTTCTCAGTGGTTTGAAGTTTGAGTATGAGACGGACCATGCACAAATCTTGTGTAGCTTCAATCTTCCCTCTCTCCATGAGGTTTATACTTCAGCATTCTACTCTTTTTGAGATGGACACCGGCCCAAGTGAACACTCTGCACTTGTTGCCTCTTGTGGCGATTTTGGTGGATCATGAGGAGGTCATAGTAGTTGAGGTAGTTGTAGCGCGTGGTAGACGCGATTCAGAAATCAAGAACCTAAAAAGTGCATGCATTGCAACTGCAACAATCATTCAATGGCTTACCATTGGGACCTCCATGGCATACCCTTCGAGTCTGCCAATCCGGCCTTCTCCCAAGTGATTCCACTCCAGCATCAGGACCATTCACCCACTCCACTACAGTCCAGGAGACAAAGATGATCTCAATACCAAAGGATGAGTATGCTCAGCTCTTACCCCATCATAAGCAAGCAGTGTCCTCCACAACCACTCTAGCCCAATTAGGAATTGCATCCCATTGTATTTTATTCTCTACTTCCAATCCATGGGTCATCACTGGTGCAACTAAGCATATGACTAGTGTGTCTGCTCATCTATCTGATTACCATACTATTACATCACCTCAGAGTGTTAGTTTAGCCAATGGTTACTTAGCCAAAGTTCAGAGCTCTAGAACCACTCATCTCATTCTAGATCTTGAGTTGTTATCTGTTTAACACATTCCTAGCTTCCCTTTCAATTTGTTATCAATTAGTACAATCACCAAAGACCTCCAATGTTGTGTTAGTTTTTACCCTTCTATCTGTATTTTTCAAGATCTCCAAACAAAGCGAATGATTGGTATGGAGTATGAAGTTGAGGGTCTCTATTATTGGGATTTTGCTCCCATCTCTCCTCCACGGACACTTTAGTCTTCATTATCTCCTTTCCAATGGCATTGTCGGCTTGGTGACCCATCTCAGTCCACTTTGAAGCGTCAATTCGGGAGTCTTGGTCATATATCTTTTTTGTCTTGTGAATCATGTTAGTTTAGTAAACACTGTCTTGTGTCTATTCCATCTAGTTTTGTTGGTCAGGTTTCTAACCCATTTAAGTTAGTACACTCCGATGTATGGGGTCCTTTTAGTGTTGCGTCAACTAAATTTCAGTACTTTGTTACCTTTGCTAATGACTACTACTCTTAGATGACTTGGTTATTTTTAATGAAAAATCATTTTGAGTTAATGTAAATTTTTCAGCTTTTTCACAAAGAGATCAAAACTCAATTTGGCTAGAAAATCCAAATGTTGCGATTTGACAATGCCAAAGAATGTCTCTCATTCCTTTGCTTCTTTTTTATCTGACAAAGGCATTGTACACCAAGCCACTTGTCTTCACACACCACAACAGAATAGTGTTGCTAAGCGCAAAAATAGACACCTCAATTTGGCTAAAAATCATTCTGAGTTAATGTCAATTTTTCAGCTTTTTCGCAAACAGGTCAAAACTCAATTTGGCTAGAAATCCAAATGTTGCAATTTGACAATGCCAAAGAATTTGTCTCTCATTCCTTTGCTTCTTATTTATTTGACAAAGGCATTGTATACCATAACACTTGTCCTCACACACCACAACATAATGGTGTTGCGGAGCGCAAAAATAGACACCTCTGTGCTGGCCGCTCGAGCCCTCTTGTTTCATATGCATGTACCCAAATGTTTTTGGAGTAATGCAGTACGAACTGCATACTACCTCATCAACAATATGACTTTCATTGTTCTTGATGGAGCGTCTCCTCACTCCATCTTATTTCCTTCTTCTCCAGTCTTCTATTTGCCTCCTAGAGTTTTGGATGTGTTTGTTATCTTCATAATCTTGGACCAAGTTTTAACAAACTTGGTCCTTGCTCCATAAAATGTGTCTTCTTGGCTATTCACGGGCTCAAAAGGGATATCAATGCTACTCTCCAGTCTTGCAAAGCTGCTTTACAAGTGTTGATGTTACCTTTGTTGAGTCTTAGTCATATTTCTCCGAAGTTAGTTCTCCTGAGGAATATCAGATCAAGTCTCATGCATCTTCTTTCCCTTTTCAAACTCTGAGTTCCTACCCTTCCTCACCTATTCCTATACCTTTCCCCAAGTCATTGCCTTCAATGGCCCCAACTCTGTTACAAGTAAATACCAAACGTCCACGTCCGACAGCTCCAATGCCCCCTCCATCATCCTAACAATCTACTGATCCTCTATCATCTACTGACTCAGATTCACTTCCCATTGCTCTTAGGAAAGGTACACATTCCTATGTTACTAAGCACTCCATTAATAACTTTGTTTCTTCTCAATCGTTGTCTCCTTCTCTTTACTGTTTTATTTCCACACTTTCAAGTGTTTCTATCCCTAAAACTATTGAGGATGCACTCTCTAACCCGGGTTGGAGGTAGGCCATGGAATTGGAAATGACCGCTTTACATCAGAATGGGACTTGGGATCATGTTCCGTTGCCACCTAGGAAACATACCGTTGGTTTTAAATGGGTGAATACTGTAAGTTCCATTCTTATGGTTCTATTGATTGCCTCAAGGCCTGATTGGTTGCAAAGGGCTATACTCAAACTTATGTTATTGACTATGATAAGACTTTATGTCCTGTGACCAAGATCTCTTCTGTGAGAGTCTTGATATCACTTGAGGCCAAACTTGACTGGCCTCTATATCAGTTGGATGTTAAGAAAGCATTTCTCAGGGTAACCTACTTAAGGAGGTATATATGGAGCAACCACCTGAGTTTGTTGCTAAGGGGGAGTATCAAGGACGTGTCCCCAAGTTGAAGAAAGCATTATGTGGTCGCAAGCAGTCACCGAGAGCACGATTTGGGAAGTTTTTTGAGGTTGTCATGGATTTTGGTCTCCACAGTCAATATCTAAGATTGTGAATCTTGAATATCTCATTCTATCTTCTAATTACTTAAGTGGCACAATTCCACAGTCAATATCTAGGCTTGTAAATCTTGAATCTCTTGATCTATCTTCTAATCACTTGAGTGGCACTTTGGAATTTAACTTGTTTCTGAAACTCAAAAACTACTCTAGCCTCTATCTATCTAATAACAATATTTCATTGCTTACAAAGCCAAGTACCAGCGCAACTCTCCCAAAATTTGTAGTTTTAATGCTAGGTTCCTGTGACTTGAGTGAGTTTCCAGATTTTCTAAGGAGCCAAGATGAGTTGAGGATGTTGGATCTTTCTCAAAACAAAATTCATGGCCAAATTCCAAACTGGATGTGCAATCTTAGTTCAATTGATATTCTTGATTTGTCAAGCAATCACTTGAGTGGCTTGCTTCCGCAATGTTTAAGACACTTGAGTCATTCTCTTTCAGTTCTAAATCTACACGACAATAACTTCCATGTTACTATTCCTGAAATATTCGCAAAAGGAAACAAATTGAGGATGATTGATTTTAGCCAAAATCAATTACAGGGGCGTCTACCAATATCATTGGCCAATTGTACCATACTTGAAGCTCTTAATCTAGGAAACAATCAGATGAATGATACTTTTTCTTCTTGGTTGGGCATTCTTCCAGAGTTGAGGGCTCTTATTTTGCGATCTAATGGAATCTATGGTGCAATGGGAAATCCTCATAGCAGTTTTGATTTCCCAAACATATGCACCATTGACCTCTCACATAATGACATTACTGGTAAGTTGCCCTCTCAATACTTCCAAAATTGGAAAGCCATGCAAATCGTTGATGTAAAGGGTTTAATATACATACACACAAATAGCTATATGCCCTACACCCACTCAATGACATTTATCAACAAAGGCACGAAGATAGTATATGAAAGAATCCTAGATTTCTTCATTGCTATTGATCTCTCGAGCAACAAATTCGAAGGAGAAATTCCAGAAGTCATGGGGCATCTAAAAGGACTTAAATTGCTCAACCTTTCTAAAAACTTTCTTACCAATCCTATACCGTCTTGCTTGGGGAACTTAATAGAGCTACAATCATTGGACCTCTCTCGAAACAAGCTGGCTGGTGTGATCCCTTTGCAACTCACGCAACTAACTTCCCTTGAATCCTTTAACGTCTCCCACAATCATCACACAGGACCTACACCGCAAGGGAATCTGTTTAACACTTTCCCAAACAGTTCATTCGATAATAATCCTGAATTATGTGGAAGCCCTTTGTCAAAGAAATGTGAAAATTCTAAGGATGCACCTTTAACCTTTGAGGGGAATCAAAATTTAGAGTCTTTGTTTGAATTCAGCTGGAAAGTAGTTGCGATGGGATATGGATGTGGATTCATGGTTGGACTTCTTGTTGGGCAAATTATGACAAAAAAGAAGCATATTTGGTTTATGAAGACTTTTGCAGTTGGGCAGCCAACACCAAGAAGGGTGAATCAGAGAGGACATAGAAATGATATTTAGATAGGCAAGATATATATTTCCTACTAAATCTACGTATGTGTTGTTAGCAGTATAGTGTTTCCTTTCCTTTTTTTTTTTTTTTTTCTGGGGCGGGGGGGGGATAGTATGATTGTACTGGAAGCAATCGGTTGTCTCCACCAACCAATTACCAATGGAATAAGTTTATGTAATATTTTTTCTCCTTTTTTTTGGCGACTTCTTTGTCAAAGATGGTTTTAATATTAAAATTTTTAGTCCAAAAATTGCTATTTTATTTTTCCAAACCAATTAAGTGTTAGGTTTTTAGTGTTGGCATTTTCATGTATTGTTGGATGTATTTATGGCTCGCCCAACTTGAAAGTATATTGTTTATAGGTTTATATATTTTATGATTTTTTTAATTGCACGCCATTAATCAATAGGTATTTTTGTAATTAAAGTAATTTTTGTTATGTTTTAGTTGTTTATAATAATATTTTATGTTGTAAATGAAAATTGTGTATTTATAGGTTAATAAATCATATGAAACTTATTGTAAAAATATTTTATGAAAATGCCAATCAATTTTTTTTTTTTAAAAAAAAAAGGGATTGTAAGTATGTTCTTGGTGAACTCAAGTTCCTTGCTAGAATTGGAAAAAAAAAAAAAAAAAAAAAAAAAAAAAAAAAAAAAAAAAAGAAAAAAAATTCCTTTCTAGTAGCATCAGTTCCCAATTTTTCAGCAACCCACCTCCTATTATCCCTACAAATATCTGTCACTAAGATCAATGCAGTAGTACCTGGGCAAAATAAGCTATAGAAACTCCAAAAAAGATCTACAAAAATTTAGCAGTTGGATAGATAAATTAAAATGACAACTTTAATAGAATTTACATATTCAGAAGAGCCTATTCAAACCAAACAACTGTTCAAAAGGCTTTGTTGACCAGATTACACTAGTAAAGGAGCCCATCAACTACACTAGAGAACAACTCTGGGCCTGGGAAGATAAGGCATTATTATTCTAAGCTTAAAGGAATAGTGGTAAGAAACTCAATTCCCTTCTAATGAAAAACATCAAGGGATGAACCAAAAAGGAAAGAGTGAGAGCAATTTTCAGATGGAAGGGGCATGTGATTGTTTTGTTAATAAATCTCCAAACTCAAATGTCACTCACTTCAAATAAAAACAAAAGGATGTAATGATAGAATTAATGGCCCTAGTCAATTTAATAGGATTTCAAGGCAAAGAATAAAGAACCTGTTCAATAGCTTCATCACTCTACCCCCCACCAATTCATTCTAGCTTCAAATAAAATATATTTCTGTTATAAAAGAGAAAAATCAAAAGACCTAGACTCTTTTACTAATGTTCAAGGACTAAAGCACCTCTATTTTTGAAGTAAAAGAACCCCATACCTTATTTATAACTGTCTAATTTTGTAAAAATAGCTTTTTGAATTTAAAGCTATATTTGAGATTAGAATGAAACCACCAATACAGATAGACTTTCAAGAGAAATATGTCATAATTACAGGGCAGCCTTGAACATACCCTGTTAATAATATAAAGACGGGTCTAATCCATTCCTTTGGTAAAATGAAAAGAAAAAAACACATCATTTACTTCGTATTCAGTGTTCTGCTTGTATATCTAACCTTTCCCATTCGTTGATGTAAATGAATAAAAGATGAAATGAATAAATTAATGGTGGGTCAAAAAGCTACATTACACCTTGAGTATTAAACGCCTTAAATGCCATACCTATGAAAAATAGAACCTTTCTTAGTCCCAACTCTTTCAAAAATGAACTAAAAAATTCTCTCCCAAAGCTAAATGGTCACCAAGAATTTTTGTGAATGTGATCTAAGAAATCAAATTTGGCCTCCACAAGAAGCTTAATACCTAGGATGTTGACTTGTTTAGAAATTTCAGCCAGAAATATGTAAACGACATGAAAACAATTAGATTGAAACTTTTTTTTTTTTGATAAGTAATTAGATTGAAACAAAGTTACAACAATATTTTTCCTTTTTTTAAGTAAGCAAATTCTCATTAAAAGCGCAAAGGGTTGCGTACCCAGGAAGGTTACAAGAGAGACGCCTAAGTAAAAGTAAAGAAAAGAACAAGAAAGTCATTAAAATATATATAAGAAGTAGAACACTCTTCTAATATATATTGATGTAACCCTCTTTTATTTTTTTATTTTGAGATAAAGAATAATTCAATCTATTGCTACCCAAAAAAAGAAAAATGTAGAGGAAGTAAAATCAAATTGAAAACAAGAGATGGAAAATACTGAACCTTTTATTTTAGAGCCAAAGGGACAAAATTTTAACATAAAATAGGAAAAGAAACCTCCCACATTAATCTACCACACGTAAGTAAGTGAAATAGAAGGCCAAGAAACATCTTCTCTTCCATTCTTTTAAGAACTTTTTTTAATAAGGATATTTCTCAACCTAGATATCAGGCACTTCCAATAAAACAGAAAAATTTTACTTCAATTTCTACTTTCTAACTCAGTCTAACATGTAAAATAACTCAAGAGTTAGTTTGCCACACATCTTTTTTTTTTGGCAGAAGATACAAAATCAAATAAATTACTTGTCATAGTTAAAGGTGCTTAGCAGATGCCGAGTGGATTGGTTTGATAAACTAGTCCAATATTAGGAAAAATTTAGACCATACGTAACCCTTCTCTCCATTAGTGTCCAATTGATTGGCACTAGAAAGAACCCAATCAAATGTCCAAATGCATCCCTTGCCCACTAACTGGGAGAACCGGCAATCACATGTTTACCCCCCCCCCCCTCCTCTCTCTCTCCTCAAAGAAGAAAATAATAATAAATAAATATAAATGCATACACAAAAGCTTCTGCCTAGAGCCAAACCTTTCAATAGCATCCTTAACAGGAACTTGAATAACATCCTCATTGACAAATTGGGTGCGTCGCATTATATAAAAACGAGCAGCTGTCTTTTCTTTGCTGAGAGACTATACAGCATGGCTTTCCAGAACCAGGAGATCAGTGATTAATACCTGTTCCATGTACAACAATCATATTCAATTATCAGTAGGTCTCTGAAAATATTAAAAAGCAATGGAAAGGGTAATTGATACTACACTAAACTCTAACAAGTGCTAATTATGAGGAAATGCCGAAAGTTCATGGATTATGCTGCCAAATGATAGAGCAATCAAATATGTTATGTTCCTAACTTAAAATATAATTTAACTTGTTCAAATATAGCTGCAAGTAAGATAAACAAGATTACTTTATATTACACTCTTGCTGGATAAACATATTGCTTAAATAAACTACAACATCCTCAACAACACTAACAATTGGTTATCCTTCCACTCTTCTATCAGCAGATAGTTGCAAAAGGATTAATACATAAGTCAAACCAATTAATATCAATTTCATTATTCTATTGGCTGCTCCAAAGGAAATTTATGTGATTTAGATCCTTTTCCCAAAAATGTTTTGCAGTAAAAATATTTCCATAAAATATCTTCAGGAGAATCAAAGCCTACAGTAACACAACATTACAAAAGGGAAATTCCAGTGAAAACCCAATAAGATTTGAGTAAGGCCAAGAAGATTGTTCCCACTTCCACAGTAAGATCAACTTTGGAGAATGAGAACAGATCTTAAAAAGCACGAAAAATGAATTTACATCCCCATTGAGCAGCAACATTTGAAATTCAAATGCATAGCATATTACCAATGCTATGAGTAGATTCATTTTAATTAAAGTGAAGTAAGGAGTATCATGCCAGGCATACATAGTATCAAGCAAAAAATGAAATCAGGAAAATAGCATCAAAGGCAAATATGATTTACTGTGAGTATCCAGGTTATCAATTCAGCATGTTTCTCCCAATAACATTTTTAAACAAAATTCCACAATCGTTTTATAAGTATACTTGAAAAACCAGATGATATATTGGGTGGCAAAGTAAAC
>FXXK01001906.1:0-24234 GCA_900184695.1 Betula pendula
TATATATATAGCAAAGGAATAAGCACATTTACGTTGCAAACACACTATCTTCACACAATGACCTATATATAGCAAAATATGAAAAACCCGTATAGACTTATCGCGAGTATATTATATATATATATATATATAGCAAAGGATAAGCACATTTTACGTTGCAAACGCACTATCGTCATTGAACGGAGCCTATATATAGCAAAAGCATGAAAAACGCATATAGACTATCGCATATAGATATATGGCAAAGAATAAGCACATTTTACGTTGCAAACATACTATTTTCACACAAAACCTATATATAGCAAAGAATGAAACACATATAGGCTTATCACAGGTATATATCAAAGAATAAGCACATTTTACATTGAAACACACTTCTTCACAAAACGAGCGAAAAAAACATGTATTGGTTTTAGACTATCTTCCTCCATGGCTTATGCTAAGGTCCAATTTCTAACCATGCCTAGTCCCGGGCAGCATTGTTAGTGAGATTAGGGTCCACATATATAGTAACACAAACATATACACCACCTTTCTTTCTTCTTTTTATTTGGTCCAATGATATTTATTAAAGCAACGGCTATTAACTGAAGAGCAATGATTAGAAGTAACAGAATGGCAGTTTTCATTTTGTGGGCAAACAATAGGATTTGAGTCTTTTGATGCCCCATTTCATATTATTCTTCATGTATATACTAATAATTGATATAAGCTGAACGCTCTTTGCTTATCCAGATTAATTTAAACTCATCTTATTGCTTGCATTATTTTTAAAATAAATTTTTTATTCTAAAAAAGTATCTTTTACTTTTGGTCTTCCTAACCTAAAATTACATTCGCTGTTTTGATACCTGCTGGATAATGTGTGGCCGACCCGATTACAAACAATTAATTTATTTTTTTTTAATTGAAAGCCGAATCGTCACAGTGGCAACAGGCTACAACATAGGTTATCGTTAACTTATAATATAAACATACCACACCAGAGTCAATACATAGCAGCGAAAACTAAAATAACATATATGCGAGGCTGACATAAACTCTATTCAATATTTTATAACATGCTATACATCAAAAGGAAAGGCAACAAAAGTACCTAGTACGCATAACCAAAGTACATCAACATATCAAAATATACATATTGCATGACAACAAAGCCAAACTAATATAAGTCCATATAGAAGATCAGCAGGTGTACATCGCCGCCTCAATCACGCGAATACCCCAGGTACTCAGCAACTGATCATCATTTAACTCCTCGGTACCTGCAACAACGACATCGTCTATGGAGTCCACAGGCTCAACAAGTATAATCATCACCAAGTTTTTCACTCTAAGGCCAATCATTCATTTATACGTGAGTTTACAATATCATCTACTTTTGATTTACAAAAGTTTCCTTCGATTAAACAAGCGCTAGCTAATAAGTAAACATCATAATCATGAAAACATTTTGAAATAGACTATTTAGCCATTAATGTCGCTCCAAAATACGCTCTTAAACACATACAAAAACTCATCTAATCATAACTGTATACATAGTACATCTTAGCTATAACATTTATATACGCCTTCTATTTCATCAAGTCACAGACCACATTATATATAAGTATCTTATAAGTCAGTAATCCCACAAATCATCATATGCAAACAAGCTGAAAACGTATTACATATGTTCTTTCGCATTCAAATTCATATGATACAAATACATTTAGCATGAAACCTATAAAATAATACATATACATCATCAAAACATAATCATTGCATACACGCTTTCACATTCATACTTTTCATCTATTTATTCTCATCACTTTGGGGCATCAATCCCAACGGCTTTCTTTTGGATATCCACCGCATTATATACATGAGGGCATCAACCCTTTCATACATAAGGTCATCAACCCATACATCATAAGGGCATCAACCTCAACACATATAATCTTTTATGCATTTCCTCACATCATATAAATGTGCTCATGCTATAAAACATTTTAGCTTTCTTTCATACATGTTCATGCAACCTTTAACATCATGTCATAAATCATCAATCAAAACTCATCAAACATATCTGAACATAATCAAGACATCAAGATAACATCATATGTTCATCAATACAACATAGGCGATTGGCTCGATCTAAACATAATCATAACATGTTTCTAAACATTCAAATTCCATTCTTTAACTCCTCAAGTTTGACATTTATAAAACAGTAAAGCATTTGTCAAACTTTTAAAACATAAAACAAAAAAACAATGTATCTTTCCACAATGAGTAGAATACTCACATAACTCCACTTGACACTTAGCAATACCAACTCCAACACAAGCCTCAAGCCACAATACTTTAGAATATAACATTGCATGTAAGCTTAAGACACAATCCTGGACATTTATCATAAACTTCATTTATATGGAAAGCGTTTATCAACTCATAAGCACATAACTCATGAAGACCCATAGATTAGCAGAGCTCAAGTCACACGCCCGAAAGCTACAAGAGCTAAGCCATAGAGAATCTCTAGGGTTAACATGTAGAATTATAACTCAATTTAACTTATAAAACTAAACTTAACTTTTACCTCAAAAGTACGAAGCCTTGACTTTACGAAACTTCGACCCGACGTGCAAATTCAACAAATACACAAAATCCTAATACAGTAAATCAAGATTAAGCAACATGCATGAAGTGTAGCTTAATCTCGAAGAAATAATCATGAGTATGAGAATTTACCTCAAATGAATGGTAGAAACAATGTTCCAACATTGAGAATAGGTTTTCAGTGATAGAAATAACAAATGAGACCTCAAACGACTACAATCTTAGAGTTTTGGTGAAACTCTAAGAGAGAGGTTAGAGCATTAGTTGTCAGACTTGAGGGAAAGTGAAAGAAATGGCTAGAAAAATCAAATTCTAACTATTTATAGTGCAATACTGTACACTACCGTCTAGACGGATAAATGAGCCCAGTCGGACGCCCCTCATGAATAGTTCCAAAAAATCCATTTGAATGAACCTCATTCAGACAGCTAAATAAGCTTATTCAAACACGACATAGCAAAACTCATTCAGACCGTCAGCAGACGAGGATGAAACAAGACCTACTACCTCCACATGAAATATTCATGTTGGACGTACATGAGATGGGGATAGGACAGAAGTTCTAGCTTCACATGAATAAGCCTGTTCGACTATGTATCGAACAAGCATGGGACGCACGTTCTGTTTGCCATCATGGATCGCTCATTCAAACGCACATGAAACAAGCATTGAACAATAGTTTTTGCTAGAGCCCGTTCGGAGAAGATGTGAACGAGGATGGAACAGCACCTACTGGAAGGCACTTGTTTGAACGAGGATTCCACCGTCCGATGGGAGCTGAGAAATCATATTTTCTTGACTTCTCAAAGTGTTCCAATAGGCTAGAATTATCTTTAGCTTAGTTTACTAGTCCTTTTTCATAAAGTCCTCAAATTACATCATGTGTATAACAAACAAGGATCCTCTCCATTTCAAGTAGAGATACTATTCTGATGCTGATAAACATGGTTGATAATAAATGATGCAGTGCCTATCATAAACTTGGGTTTGGTTTTGATGTCCATAAGCACAAGCATAAATCCCCAAAAAAAGAAAAGAATTTGATGTTAGTAATGCTTATTAATAATTAATCCACAAAGAGAAAGATGATTCATTTTTTTAAGTGACTATATATCAGCTAATCAATTACGCTGCTTTGAAACATTCAGTGCTTGAAAATATCAACAGTTCTAATGCTATATGTAACGCCCCAACAAAATCATTTAACTTGTAAATTGACTTAGCGGTACGCCTCCCAGCCTTAACCCCTCTAAGGTCAAAACTCAAGGATGATACACTCTCATAAGAAGAGATGAGAGTCTCCAGCGAAAGACTTGTCACTTATAGATGATAGAGATGGGAACTAATACTCATAATAAAAGAATACCAAAATAGTACAAGAAACATAACCATAATATCATAGATAACATAAATTCTGGTGTCTCCAAAATAAGGTCAAAAGACCAATCATCAAAGTAACATAAGAATTACAACTTAGATACTAAACATAACATTCATACAAAATCAGTTGGGCTCCAACTCAAGGTACATCTCGTAAATCATATCTATCATATCACTGCATTTGTCACCTNGAAACATAACCATAATATCATAGATAACATAAATTCTGGTGTCTCCAAAATAAGGTCAAAAGACCAATCATCAAAGTAACATAAGAATTACAACTTAGATACTAAACATAACATTCATACAAAATCAGTTGGGCTCCAACTCAAGGTACATCTCGTAAATCATATCTATCATATCACTGCATTTGTCACCTCCTCCAAACCAAATACGAGCTAGCCACACCGGCTCCAAATGATCAAAAATCACTCGGAGGACATCCTCCAAGCAGACCAGATGCATTCCATAGATTGCCATCTTCGATACTAACTAACAAATTGCATAAGAGTATAGGTGGAAAAGATATAAGAGTAAATCCACGACTTTGTGAGTAATAATGCACATGTTATACACATTATCATTTATGAACTCAGTTGATAAACACAAGCATTGTTATCTTCAGTTTATAGCATAAAATATGTCATGATGCAATATATTTATAATACATGATGTAAACAGGAACATGTGATATGTTACAATATGGTCTATCTGAGACATTACCCACTCTCAATAGGGCTAGCATGTCCAAAAGGACATCTGGTACAATTTCGGTGCCCCAGACATTGCACAAATGTACCATCTTATACTAGTAGTCCGACTAAGTCCGACCTTGGGTGGCCCACACTAATTAGCTAAGCCGTAACTGATGACCCACTCAATGAATGGTGTGGTGTCACAAACTAAACCATTGGATCTAATGCCTTCTTCATAAAATAATACTATTTGACCATAGAATATAAGCCCATGGCCATTATTCCGTTGCGAGACGGTACAACCATATCATACGATGCACATTAATCTTTGTCTTTTATATGCATTTTTTTCACAACTTATCATTTCATTATCTTTATTAATCACAACCGTTTTTACAAAATTGAGTTCACAGTTGAGAATAAATAGGCATTTCATCAAAGTTATAAACATACAAGTTTTATACATTAAAATAATCATGCTATGCATAAAAGTATAAAAATAACAAGTATCATGTGAGTTTTTACTCATTTGCGTTGTATGGTTCCGTTAAATACTCTTCCACCGGGTCTCCGACTTCCGAATCTGAGAAATAATCTTACCATTAGTCTTATGCCTTAAGTTAAACAAGTCCTAGGCTTCTAATAACCCCAAAGGATATTATGTCCGAGCATCGAACGTTTGACCAAAAAGATCAAACGCTCCACACCCGTACATCGAACGTTTAATGAGGTCCAGAAACTCATTCTAGGCCACATCTCGGTCATTTTTGGTTCCAAACTCCTTCTAAAGTCCCCTAAATGTCTAACCAGAGAAAATAAAGGGTCTCATACTCAAAAAACAGGGTTTGAGGTAACTAACTCCTTAAACCTCCTCAAAACATCCAAAACCTTCATAAACCAACTAAAACTCTAAAATACTCAATCTTAAGCTAGACAACATAGAAACTAAGACATAATAACAACTAAATAAGATAACAATAAGCAAATAACAACAAAAAAATGAACCAAGTAAGGATGAATACCTCTTCAAGCCAAAACACTTTCCCTTCTTCCAAACACTCTCCCTCACACACTCATAAGCCTTTGATATCCCAAAAACACGAGTGAATAGTGCAAAAGAGAGGTGATGTTGTATTTATAGAACTGGAACGTCTAGTTAAGGACTGCTGAATTTTTAGGTGCATCGAACGTTCTATGTACGACATCAAACGTTTGATGTACTATTGCACAACGGTCATAGGGTTTTTACCAAACGTTTGACAAAAGTATCAAACGTTTGATAGAGGCACATCAAACGTTCTATAAAAGCATCAAACGTTTGATAATGTCTGACATGCACATTGATCAAAAGTTTTCACATGATCAGTGCATCAGGACATGTATTGAACATTTGATCCTCACCATCGAACATTCCATGAGCAGACCAAACGTTCCATAGAATCCTTCAAACGTTCCATGGCATCCAAAGCTAAAAAATAAACCCTAAAAATTGATAAATCTTTGGGGCATTACAAACTCAATCTCTGATCAAAAGGGTCAAAATTTTGGAGTGCAAGGAAGGATTAGGGTTCTAAATTCATCAAGAGTTTGTCCAAGAGCTCAATCAAAGTCTAGGAGATGGGTTTCTCTAAATCAATAGAGAATTCCAACTCCTCCATGAGTAACTAAATTCTTCATAGGGTTTTGATGTAACCCTTTCCAAGTCCATGATTTGATTTTATTACTTTTGAGATTTTCAATAATTGTATGATGATTGCTTAGCCTAGAGGATTACAATACTTTTGTAAATGTTTTTAATGTTCATAATCATTATGATAAATTTCTATCTTGTCTATGAGAAAGTTATTTTTGTCTTAGATGAACTCAACATTCCTATTTTCTGTGATTATGGGAATAATGGCTAAAAACTGGTATTCTTTGACACAAAATCAAGAGGATTAGATAGGGCATGCCTAGGGAAGATGAGCCGTACTACGACTTAGTTTAGTGTAATGTAGGTAAACGGTTCATGCTAACCGAAGATGGGTTATACTCATTCATTGATAAAGTGTATGCTTATTAGGAGGTTTTATATGTCATACTTAGGGAAGAAGGATCGTACAACGATTAGTAGTTAGGTGGACGATCCGTGCCAACCGAAGATGGGTTATCATCACCTTTTAACCAAAGTGTTTTCTTTTCAATGTCGTCATGTGATTGACAACCATCATGCGCATCATATCACGCATATAATGAGAATCTCATGTGAATACAATCTGCCATTGGTACAAGGAATGTGGTGAAATCAATTCCCTATGCTTCTCGCCATTGTATTTTATTATTTTTTTATGCTTATTTTTATTTTCAATTCAAAACCAACCAAATTATCTTCTGAGTTATATTAGAGTAGATCTGAAATATTTGATAAACATTCGACAAAAGACAATCCTTAAAGATCGACACCTTATATAGTCCTATCCTATAAGGATTCGTTTTATTGCGAGTAATATAATTTATTATTGATCCTAGAAGACTACATCAGTATTTTAAAAGAAAATATGCTTTAGCACAAATTTTGGATTGGCGTGTTACAATTAATGGTAATTTTCACTGCCACTTGAGGGAATGAACACTTAAAAAATTAAATATTTGGGAGTATGTATGTATAGCATTTCTCTTCTTTAGTTTAACTCCATTGCAGTTGAGGAAAGTCTTTTAATGTTGCCATTCTTTGATCGAATAACCAAAGTGGCTCGGAAATTGTATGAAAAATACTAGGAATGTACAAGCGGGACGGTTATTAACCACTTATAACTAAATAACCGGATAAACCGAAAAATCAAAAATAACCACAACTGGATAATCGGCTAGCTGGTTGTAGTTGCGGTTATTGGTTTTGGAAAACCAGGTAACTGGTTTTTATATATATAAAATAATATTTTAAAAAATAAAAATTAATTTAACACCTGAGGCTAAGGAGCTAAACTGGTAAACCCTAACTCCTCTTTTTCTTTTCCTTCCAAGAATCCACGCTAACGCTGCTCTCTTTTCTTCATGCCTCACCTTCTCAAGTCTTTTTCAGTCTTCCTTTCACGCCTCACCACTTCAGTCTTCTTCACACTTCACGTAGGCACACTTCATAGACCAAGACGACCGTGCCGTCGCACATGCAGGCACACTTCACGCACGACATGGACGTCGCACACGTAGGCTTCAACGACGACGATTCCTTCTCCGGCTTCAATGAGGATGACTGTATTTGCTCTATTTTGTTTGTATTAAGCCGATTTGCTAATATTTGTTGATATTTGTTTGGATTGGATTGGGTTTAGGGCTAGATTGAGGTTTGTTTGTGTAGGGGTTGTTGTAACGCCCAAGAATTTTAATTAAGGATTAAAAATCATCTTAAAATTTAAGGGTAAAAAGGTAATTAAACACTTCGAAAATGGCTTAAAAGTGACAATTCACCTTGGGCGTCCAGACAGTGGTGTTGTCGTCCGAACGGTAGTCACCTAGAGTGGATTATCTACAGCGGTCAAGACAGTCCTTTGCTGTTGTTCAGTCAATAGCAACCGTCCGCAGCTCATCCGTAGTGTCGTCTGGACGGTCCCTTGCCACTGGTCACTCAGTAGCGACCTTCCGCACCTCGTCTGCAGCATGGTCCGGACGAACCATGTGCATTGTCGTATGGATGGATCATTTAATGGTCTGGACGGTGACACTGTTCATCCAACTATAAATAGCTGGGACGCGATTTTCAGCTCATTTTTCGATTTTTCTTTCTTTCCCCCACCATTTTCTCTCTTCTCTCTCATAGGGTTTATACCCAAACCTTTGGTATTGATCTCTAAGAGCTTCCAAACATATTTCTAACACCAGAATCAAGATTCTCGGCGTTAGAAACCTACTTCTACCGATCAATTCAAAGTAAAAATTCTTGAAACTCTAAATTCTCAATGCTTAGGCTATATTCTTGAATGTATAGCTTAGTATTGATTATTTTCTTAGGATTCTCATTGGTTTGTGTATCCTTTACACTGGGTTGAAGTTCCGCGGTGCACAACTTCGGATTCTTCAAATTTTGAGGTCAATGTCCAAACCCTAGGTCTTTTCCATGGTGAGTACTATAGAGTTTTATGATGTCTAACCCTAGTATTTCACTATGGGTTAGTTATATAGGTTGTTTAAATGCTATTTGGAACCATAGAATACTATGTGTTGCTTATGGCCACATTGATACTTGTGTTTTCAAGTATCTTGGTTATTGGGCTTTGAGAGTTAGAGTGTATAGTTATTGATGTTATAGCAATGTAAATATGCAGCGGGCATTGCTAGAGTATTTGGGCTAAAAGTCAACAAGCGGAATTGTAAGTATTTATACTTACTGAGAATGATATACACCTTAAAATGTTTTATGTTTTGTTTTTAATGTTTAGTAGATGTTGTACTTGCTAAACAAAATAAATATTTTTAAGGAATTTTGAAGGAATAATATAATGGTTTAAAAGACGAACCGATGATATTTTATGTTAACATATGATATGTGATTTCGATTATCTTCTTGAGATTTATGATTATTTGATGATGAGTTTTGATGATTTATTGTGATTTATGACTATGGCGGATATATATATTGATATGTTGAGTTTTATGGTATTTGTTGTACTATTAGTATTTGAGAAATGATGTATGGCGAAAAGATTGATTTGAATAAGTTTCATAATGTTTTATTAGGATTTGTATTGAGAAATGAATATGGCAATTATGTTTACATGGTTTTTATGAGCATGTGATAAAAGAGTTTCAAAAGCCTTGAAGTCCAACGGGTCCGCGTTGATGGGTAGCCCTAAGGGACTAAAGAGAATAATGATGTGTTATCCAAGAGGTTCGCGTTGACGGGTAGCCCTAAGGGACTAAAGAGAATGATGATGTGTTATCCTAGGGGTCCGCGTTGACTGGTAGCCCTAAGGAACCAAAGATGACAATGATATGCTATCCAAGGGGTTCGCATTGACAGGTAGCCCTAAGGAACCAAAGATGACAATGATATGCTATCCAAGGGATCCGCGTTGACGGGTAGCTCTAAGGAACCAAATAGGACAATGATACATTATCCAAGGGCTCCGTGTTGACGAATAAGGATCCTCTCCAGTTCAAAGGAACTGGAGAGGATCCTATTTCCCGTGTTGACGGGTAGCCCTAAGGGACCAAAGAGGACAATATGAATTAGCATGTTTTATATGATGATTTATTGGACTTTATCATAGACATATTACTATGCATATGAGGTTTAATGGGAAAGCACATATGTATATTCTTACGGCTAGTTGCATATGAGATTTATGTTTTATTGATCATAGACGTATTAGTATGCATATAAGGTTTAATGGAAAAATATATATGTATAATTTTACGACTAGCTGCATATGTAATTTATGTTTTATTGCTTAGATATGCTTATATGCTTGTGTTTTCACTCATAGGGGAAGGAATGCTCGTATATGAGTGTAGCTGAGTTATATGATATACTTATACCATAGATGAGCACGTATGTGTATTAGTACAGGCGGGAGACTGGAACGTACATATATCTACTCAGCTATTATTATATTTTGGATGTTTTATGACTACATGTGTTTACTTCATCAGCTGCTCATGTTTCAAAATAAATGTCATACTTCTAGTAGCTGTTATTGTAAACTCATGTAAACCAACTAATCAGTTCTACGAAAACTCAGTGAATTTTTATTCATTGAGGCAGTTGACTCACTCATTCTCTTTTCCGCTTATGTAATTATGGATGATCTCTATGGTTACATAGATATTGGTGCAGGTATTAAGATCTTAGATGATGATCCCGTAGCCTACTATCTCGGCTATTACGACTAACGTCGTGGAACATAGTTATTTTGTATAGACTTGATTATTAGTCTATTCTTTTTTATATGATTGTGATGTGTTCACAATCATTATTTTTGTATATTGGCTTGTGTCGCATGTGATACGTTTGCATAGCCATTTTTTTTGTATATATCACAATGTAAACTTTAATCATTAGAATTTTTATTGTCAGCCCTATATGTATTGAAAACTCTCTTAGTATATAAATACTTCCGCTCAGTTTATATTTAATGTGATATGTGACTCTGATATAATAGATGTAAATCTCATAATACGTTGTGAGATACATGTATGATAGGTGTTTCTATCACCCTGTGACGATCGGTCCGGTTCATGATTACTATATGCTTACAAAATATATATATATATATATATATATATAGCTACAGTGTAATTATGGATCGGGTTATCACAGTTGTGATTTTGTCAGATTTGGGTTTGATTTAGGGTTTACCTTTTGTTTGGTAGTTGAGAACCTGAAGTTCTTAATCTGGGTTCGATTTGATATGGGTTTTGGTTTTGCTTCTCAATCTGCCATTTTTGAGTCTTGTATGGGTGTCATAAGAATCTACAACTAACTTTGTATTGATTAGCAAACATTTACGGTTTTAGATGCCATACTATATTTGAGAAACAGAGGACTATTTACGATTTTAGAAATATTTACGGTTTGTATTGGTTTTGCTTCTCCTTTCTTGATATGAGAAATGATTATTTTCTGACATTGTGTTGTGATGTGTTCAGAACTTTGTTTGATTTATTGGGTACATGAAACACCAAATAGTATGCACCAGTATTTTCATCAAGGTTGGTATTATGTTCTTGTTATGTTTCTGTCTTTGAGGTTTCATAAACAAATGCTGAATGAAACACCAAATGGTATGCACCAGAACTGAAGTCACTAAATCATCTCTTACCTAGAGGCTAGAAGTTTGTTAGTAATGAATGTTATTATTTTTTTAATTGTCATCATGTTTTACTTAAAATACAATTCTCATTATATTTTACATTTAATTGATTTCATAATTTGTGCTTGTAGAGTTGATGATTTGAGACTCAAGCATACAAATTACAAGGTGCAGCAAATCAGTGTTGGAAATTAGTGAGACTCGAGCATACAAATTAGTCATAGTGCTGATTTGTACTAATTTGTACTAAAGTATTTGTAATGTGGGAATTTTTTTAGGCAGTGTAGTAAATTAGTAATGTATAAGGGATTTATAATGTTGTTATTTTTATGCAAGGGTTCACTAACGATGCAGTGTAGTAATGTATTTTTTCTATGTAATTTTTTATGTGTTTTTTTTGTGTAATTTTTTATGTTTTTGTTTTTATGAAGAATAGTAGAATTAAATTCAGCCATTTTTTCTATATAAATTCAGCCCCCCCCCCTTTTTTTTTTTATTAAGTTCATGTATTATTTTTATGTCATTTCTAATATTTTATTTTATGGGACTATAAAATAGCTCAAAAAGGAATTGAAAAGTGAATTTAAAATAGCCCAAAAAAAGGTAAAAAAAATTAAAAGATGACCTATAATGTAAAAACCAGTTTATAACCGGTATTGAAACCAGTTTTTAGCAACCGCAACCAGGACTCCGATTCCGGTTGCGGTTGTGGTTATTGCCTAATAACCACAATCATAACCGGTTGTACACCCCTAAAAAATACAATCAATGTATGTTAATGTCCTAAACAATTGATGAGATGCATTGGTGACTGTCTATTGCTCATATCTTCTACTAAAATTCCACAAATAAAAAAACGTTTTTGAAATTCCACATTTTTTATATGCGTCTCTTTAAAATGCCTAAAAGTAAATAGCGCTCTTTTCAAGAACTTGTAAATGTTTCACCGTACGTATATATTTCCAAGAAATTGGTCATGCTTCAACAACTGCATTTACAATACAATTTAGATAATTTTTTTTTTATAAAAAAAAGAATTCACATACTCTTCTTAAACTATCACTCAGTTAATAATATTCTTTCAAACTTTCAATTGAGACAATGTCTCTCCCAAACTATTAAAAATTGTCAATGTCACCCCAATGACAAAAACAACCTTAATAAAATAAAAATAAATCAACTTTATCAAAAACTTACTTACATTTAAAAAAATGAAAAAAAAAACAGGTGGGAGGTTTTTTTTTTTTAAGGAAAAATTAAATTATTTTATTTTTTTAGAATTTATAAGGGTATTTTTGTCTTATTGAAAATATTTTATAGTCATTTTTGTCTTTTTGCCGGCTTAGGAAGTCCTTGACAAGTTTGATAATTTGGGGAGGACATCCACTGTACATTGCCGAAGAACCACCAAACGCCAGACAAACCACTACCAATACCAACACCAACGAACGGCCGAAGACCATTGCTGGTCTGTCTCTCTTCCTCACTCGCAATTTTAGCTTCTTCTGTTTTTTAACATTATCGTGTATCTAGTTCGTCTGCTATTTAGTGGCAGTGAAAATAAAAAGACACAAGGAGAGAGAAAGAGAAGGAGATTTGGCCTTGACTTCCCAATTTTGGCTTTGTTAAATCCTTTAATTTCTTCATTTGTTTTCTTGTTGTATCAGAATTCAGGAATGAGTGTCTTTGCTTGAGGAAAAGCATGGCCTTTGGAAGAACAAACTTCATATTTGAAATGTGGTTTCATTTGGTTTTCTTGAATTCTAAGCATTATGTTTTTATCCCCTCAAGTTTTTGTCTTTTGGGTTGGTCTTGGAATAAAAAACGCAATGCTAGAGAAGCAGTTGACATGAACATCAAATCAGACATACGAATTTAACTAGTAGTTGGTGTTAGAGTATATTGTGGGATTTGATTGGAATTGATTGTAATATCCTATATCAGATTTGATTGCATTCAAATCTGATTTGATTTAATCTCCTACCTTTTAGGTAATCAGATTTGATTGTATCAAATCTGATACTATCTCAATATTTATATTATTCTCATATGTTGGGGGTTGGGCCTAAACGACCATGTCGCCCCATATCTCCTTTTTTGGGAACGGCCCATAGATAAAGGGACCGAACCTATACATATATATTCACCGATCTTCGTCTCAAGGGTCAGTTGGCGCACCGAGGTCTCCCCCATCCCTCAAGGTTCAACTCCCGGATAAAGGATGTAATGATTCTTTATGGAGACAGGACAAGGTCCATTATGGCTAGCATTTAAGGCAGCTGGCCTTGGTTGCTGCTCCCTCATGTTTTCGAGATCTACCTGCCCCTCAGGACGTGATTGACGTGACAAGCGGACAAAGGCTCGGATGACGTGGGCCAGTACTTACGCGACACGCAGAAGGGTCATTAATGGATCTCATGGGCATAGAAGACAATAAAGAACTTAGGGTCCCACCACAGAGGTTCATTAAATGAGCCTCGGGGGGTCCGCCACTATATAAGAAGCGAGATAAGGTTCGGTGCGGGGTATGTAACAAAAAACCCTAAAAATATTCTGAGTTTTCTGAGAGGAATTCCCTAAAGAAAAATACTGACTTAGGCATCGGAGCTATCCCCCGCCGGCAACCCCCGGCAAGCTCTTGTGTCTAACATTTTCTGTGTTCTCAAGTCCACGTGCAGCCGGAGTTGGAAACTGTCTCAACAGTTTGGCGCCGTCTGTGGGAACGATTTCGTTCTTACTGTAAGAAAAAACCAATCCGACTGTGATGGGCATTGAAGAAACTTCGCAAGCTCCCCCTGGCCAGCGGGGGGAACAAGCAGACCTCCGGACCTTCATTCCAGAGACTCCTTACGTGGATAAGGGAAAATCCACCACCTTCCAAACTCCACCAGCAGGAACCACCTCCCAAACCCCAGAAGCTCAGATGCAACAAATGGCTAGAGAGATAGAAGCTCTCAAGCGTAAAAATGCCTCCCTCGTTCGCCAGCTTTACCCCAGCACTCGCGGCAGAGTGCATGTAGAAGGATAGGANGCAGACCTCCGGACCTTCATTCCAGAGACTCCTTACGTGGATAAGGGAAAATCCACCACCTTCCAAACTCCACCAGCAGGAACCACCTCCCAAACCCCAGAAGCTCAGATGCAACAAATGGCTAGAGAGATAGAAGCTCTCAAGCGTAAAAATGCCTCCCTCGTTCGCCAGCTTTACCCCAGCACTCGCGGCAGAGTGCATGTAGAAGGATAGGAGTTCTCTGAAGAGGATTCCGATGAGACCAGCCCCGATGAAGAAGAATATATGCACATTGGAAGCTTACAAGCGGAAGGTCGCCATGGCGGAGACTACCACGTGGAGGAAGGAAGCCTCATTAGAGAAGAGCCAACTATGCGACAAGGAAGTGAGCATGTGCAAGCGGGCGGTCAACGCCCGCCTGAAGGTTCGGGTGGAGGCCGTGTAAGCAGTGGACAACACCACCACCGCCACCGAGATGAGCGTCGCGCCGAAGGTGGGGCCGGACGCCGTTTGAACTTCGAGGGGGAGGACCATCAAAACCCTGAGCCGGGATATTTTCGGGTTAATCCTCCACCTCCACATGGGGACGTGCATGCCCTAATTAGGGATCTCAAAGCAAAATACGACGCGGCACTTCTTGATATGGGAAGAAAGTAGTCCGCTGTTGATTCTATCATCCAACGTGCCCGCTCAGTCTTTACTCTGCGTATAATGAGCCACCCGGTTCCTGGAAGATTCAAGGTCCCTCTCGTTAAACCTTATGACGGGACGGGTGACCCCGTAGGTCATTTGAAGTCCTACAAGGCCCATATAGATTTGCATGCCACGACGGACGAGATAGCTTGTCGTGCATTCCCTCTCACCCTAGAAGGTAGTGCTCAAGAATGGTTTGGGGGATTGCCAGCTAACTCCATAGACAGTTTCGAGGATCTGGCAAAAATCTTCCTCACACAGTTCCTCGCGTCGAAGAGATGCAAGAACACACTACAATACATGCTCGCGTTGAAGCAGGGGGAGACCGAACCCCTCAAGGAGTACCTCCAGAGGTTTAATAGGGAGAGAGTAGAAGCGGAAGAAATGTCCGAGAGCGTAGTCTTGACGGCCGCCATAAACGGACTCTGGCATAAAGGGTCTTTCGTCCTTGAGCTAGCAAAAAAGACTCCAACAACCCTATGGGAGTTCATGGAGAAGGCTGAATAATTCATTAACCAGGAAGAGATGGTGAGAATGTATGCTGAAAGAGACGCAAAGCCCAAAGAACAGGCTAAGAAGAAGGAGTTTCGCAGGGGAGAAGGGGCCTCTGGCAATGGAAAAAGTTCGAAGAAAGGCGAGAAACTGCCTGAGAAGAAAAATCCCATAGCTGAACGAGAGTATAATTTTACTCTGTTAAACACGACCGTAGCAGAAATATACACCCTGATCAAGAAGGACCCAGGTTTGAGGCGACCTGAGAAAATGCAGGCTCCTCCAGAAAAACGGGACACGCGTAAATACTATGATTATCATCAGGATCACGGCCACGAGACGGAGGATTGCGTCTCCCTTCGGTGGGAGATAGAGAGAATGATCAAAGGGGGGAAGCTGGCTCGGTTCGTAGCAGCTAATAGACAAACAAAGTATGACAAACCCCGCACAGAGCGGCGTCATCATGACGAGGTTCGCACGCGCGACGACCGCCGCCGTCCAACCACTCCCCCCAAACGCCGAAGTCATGCGGATAATTACAGGGCTGACAGTGAAGCAAGGCATCGCCGTGCCGACAGCGAAGCAGGGTGTTACGATGACCGCAATGTCCGCCGACGGGCAGGCTCCGAAAGGAATCGGGAGCCCGTTGGGGAAATTCACACTATCGCCGGCGGTTTCATAGCCGGCGGCTCCTCCAGCTCGGGGAGGCGGGCCTATGCTAGGAGGCTACCTTCTGAGGAAGTACTCTCCCTTGAACGACCTCCCAAGGCTCGCAAGACAGAGCAGGATGCTGTCACATCTTCTCCGAGAGACGAAGAAGGGGTCTTTTACCCCCATGATGACGTGCTGGTGGTGACCCTGATGATAGCGAATTTTAAAATCCACCGCGTCCTAATTGATAATAGAAGTTTGGCCGACATCTTGTTCCTTCCTGCCTTCGAGAAGATGAAAATTGAACGAAAGCCAGTGGTTCCAGCTCCCACTCCTTTGGTGGGCTTCACAAGCGAGAAAGTCCTCCCAGTAGGGACGATCCCCCTCCCACTCACAGCAGGTTCGGCCCCTAGAGAGAAGACCGTTATGACAGATTTCCTGGTCGTCGACAAGCCATCGGCTTACAACGCCATCATCAGAAGGCCGACCCTAAATAAGCTAATGGCTGTAATGTCCACCTATCATTAGAAGATTAAGTTCCCCATCGATCACGGAGTGGGGGTGGTGCGGGGAAATCAGAAGGAGGCCCGCCAATGTTACAATCTGACCCTTAAAGATCCTCAAGCCAGAGAAACCCTCCCCGTTTATTACGGGATAAAGGATGAGGGCATAATGCAAAGGGCAGAGCCGAACGAAGACCTAGTTGAAGTAGCCATTGATGGTCCGGACCGCACAATGAAGATCGGGTCGCAGTTGCCAGAAGAGTTGAAGACCGAGCTTTCAGAATTCTTAAAGAAGAATGTCGACGTGTTTGTGTGGTCGCACGAGGATATGCCTGGTATTGACATTGCCATTATCTCTCACAGGTTGAACATAGACCCCACTGCGAAGCCGGTCAAGCAAAAGAAGAGAAACTTTGCTCCTGAACGGAACAGAGCCGTAGCTGAAGAAGTGGACAAGCTAATGGAGGCGGATTTCATCAGGGAAGTCCACTACCCCGACTGGTTGGCCAATGTAGTGATGGTCAAAAAGTCTACCGGTAAGTGGAGGATGTGTGTAGAATTTACAAACCTCAACAAAGCTTGCCCCAAGGACAGCTTCCCGCTCCCGAGGATCGATCTCTTGGTGGACTCTACTTCAGGCCACAACCTCTTAAGCTTCATGGATGCCTTCTCGGGTTATAATCAAATCCGGATACATGAGTTCGATCAGGAAGCGACCTCGTTCATCACGGATCGGGGGTTATACTGTTATAAGGTGATGCCCTTCGGTCTAAAAAACGCGGGGGCAACCTACCAGCGTCTGGTAAACGCAATGTTCAAAAACCAGATTGGGAGAAACGTAGAAGTATATGTGGACGACATGCTGGTTAAAACCCTGAAGTCTGAGGATCATCTAGCCGACCTTGAAGAAACCTTCGGCATTCTCAAACATTACAAGATGAGACTCAATCCCGCAAAGTGCGCATTCGGCGTCTCTTCTGGAAAATTTCTCGGCTTCATAGTCTCGCATCGAGGCATCGAAGCCAACCTAGAAAAAATAAAGGTGGTATTGGAGATGGAATCTCCCCAGAACACAAAGCAGCTCCAACGGCTTACGGGACGGATAGCTGCCCTCAACAAGTTCATTTCAAGATCCACGGATAAGTGCCTGCCATTCTTCAAGATCTTGAAGAAAGCCTTTGTTTGGGGAGAAGAGTGTGAAGAAGCCTTCCGGCAATTGAAGAGCTATCTGGTTAAACCTCCATTACTTAGCCGAACGATAGAAGGCGAGCCTCTCTACGTCTATCTCGCGGTATCAGATTCCGCTGTCAGTTTGGTTCTGATACGAGAGGACAAAGGAGTGCAAAGACCGGTATACTACACTAGCAGGGCTCTCCGAGGTGCTGAAAGCAGATACCCGCAGATTGAAAAGCTAGCCTTCGCGTTAGTAACTTCGGCAGGAAATTGAGGCCTTACTTTCAAGCTCACACGGTTCGGGTGCTGACCGACCACCCTCTGAAAAGAGTCCTGTTCAAGCCCGACACCTCGGGGCGCCTAGTAAACTAGGTAGTGGAGTTGGGTGAGTTTGATATTGAATACTTGCCCAGACCAGCTATAAAGGGCCAAGCATTAGCCGACTTCATAGTAGAGTTTACGAGCCCTAGCAGCCAAGAAGATCAACCGACCGATGATCTATGGAAGATCTATATAGATGGGTCGGTGACGAAAACACGAAGTGGGGCTGGCATAGTTCTAACAACCCCAGAGGGTCAAGAGATAAAGCACGCCATCCGAATGGACTTCAAGACCACTAACAACGAGGCAGAATATGAAGCCGTGATCGCAGGCTTGACGATTGCCCACGAGCTCGAAGCCAAAAATGTTGAGATCCACACAGATTCAAGTGTGATAGCGGGTCACATCCTAGGCGAATATGAAGCAAAGGGAGAGAAGATGAAGAAGTACCTTGTGAAGGTCAACGAGTTGGTGGCTCGATTTGCGCACTTCCATGTGAAGAAGGTCCCCCTAGAGGAGAATATGGAGGCAGACAGGCTAGCACGAATTGGGTCAGCACGAGAAGAAGAGCTATAGGGCTCCGAAGAACAGGTTCGGCTACTGCCTTCGCCAGCCATCCTAGATGGCCCCCAAGTGTGCGTGGTACGGGACCCGCCAAAGTGGGCCAGGGAGATATTCAGGTATATTACGGAAGGCCAACTCCTGGCGGACCGGAAGGCCGCCACTAAAATACGCTTGAAAGCTTCCAAGTACACCGTTGTTGATGGGTCCATCTATCGACGTGGCCTTACCCTGCCACTCCTCAAATGTCTATCCCAAGATGAAGTTGACTATGCTCTAAAAGGAGATNAGCACGAATTGGGTCAGCACGAGAAGAAGAGCTATAGGGCTCCGAAGAACAGGTTCGGCTACTGCCTTCGCCAGCCATCCTAGATGGCCCCCAAGTGTGCGTGGTACGGGACCCGCCAAAGTGGGCCAGGGAGATATTCAGGTATATTACGGAAGGCCAACTCCTGGCGGACCGGAAGGCCGCCACTAAAATACGCTTGAAAGCTTCCAAGTACACCGTTGTTGATGGGTCCATCTATCGACGTGGCCTTACCCTGCCACTCCTCAAATGTCTATCCCAAGATGAAGTTGACTATGCTCTAAAGGAGATCCATGGAGGGGTATGTGGCAGTCATTCCGGGGGTCGCATCCTGGCCCATAAGGCCATCAGAGCAGGATACTACTGGCCGAAGATGTATCAACAGTCCATGGAAATGGTGAAAGCATGTGATAAGTGTCAAAGGTTTGCAAATGACCAGAAAAGCCCACCTGAAGAGCTCACTCCAATTACATCTCCGTGGCCCTTCTCCATGTGGGGGGTGGACATTGTTGGTCCCCTCCCGCCCAAAAAAGGGGGCGTCAAGTTCGTAGTAGTGGCGGTCGACTACTTTACTAAGTGGGTAGAAGCAGAAGCCCTCGTACACATCACCTCTCAAAATATCACCAAGTTTCTATGGAGGTCGGTAGTTTGCAGATATGGCCTCCCCCATGCCTTCGTCACAAACAACGGGAACCAGTTCGATTGTCAAGCGTTTTGAGACTGGTGCGAAGACCTCAAAGTTAGGAACTACTTTTCTTCACTATGGCACCCACAAGCTAATGGGCAAGTAGAAACTACAAACAAGACCATTTTTAAAAGATTAAAGAAGAAGCTTGAAGACAGGAAGGGCGCTTGGGCGGAGCAGTTGCACGAAGTCCTATGGGCCTACAGAACCACCGAAAAAACCCCCACGGGGGATACTCCTTTTGGCTTAGCCTTTGGGTCGAAAGCTATTGTCCCGGTAAAAATAGAGCTCTCGAGTCTTTGAGTCCAGAAATACAATCTTGAGCTAAACGAAGAAGGATTGAAGCTGTCATTAGACCTCTTGGACGAAAGACGAGACCATGCAAAAGTGGTAATGGCCTCATATCATCAAAAGGCAGCCCAGTACTTCAACCGAAGGGTCAAACCTTGAAAGTTCAAAGTTGGCGATTGGGTACTAAGGAAAGTCACTTTGGCAACTAAGGAGCGCACAGATGGAAAGCTAGCTCCAAACTGGGAGGGGCCCTACAGGGTCGTAGAGTGCAACCGACCTGGAGCGTATCATCTCGAGACTTCGGAGGGGAGGAGGCTGCCCCACCCTTGGAACGCAGAGCACTTGAAGCGATATTATCAGTAATCTTTCGCACTTTCGAAGTTGTATTTTATTCACTAACGAAAGTTCGTCTTTCTTTTGTTGTTTTACTTCTTTGTCCCATGTACATTTGAACGACGTAAAGAATGTGATACGAACTAGATGCAATCTCCCCATCCAAGCACCAAGTCCACCATTTTGGTTCCGTCATTGAGGTCAACGACCCCTTGACATGCCGAACCCTGATCGAAAGATCCACGCACCGTCATTGAGGCCCACGACCCTCCTTTGACATGACGTGCGTGTGATCCTAGATTCACCACCTGGGTTCTGTCACTGAAGTCTGGTCAACGACCCCTTCGACATGCGAACCAAATCGAAAGGTCTGGGCATCGTCATTGAAGGTCTACGAGTAACCCTTTGACATGTCGTGCGTGCGATCTAGAGTACCACCTGTTCCCTCATGAGTCCCGGCAACGACCCTTAACATGCGAACCAAGATCGAAAGGATCCGCGCACCGTCATGAGGTCTACGAGAACCCTTTGACTATGCCGTGCGTGCCGATCCTAGATTCAACCACCTGGTTCCGTCACTGAGGTCCGCGTCAACAACCCCTTTGACATGCCAAACTAAGATCGAAAGGTCCGCGCACCGTCATTGAGGTCTACGAGAACCCTTTGACCATGCCGTGCGTACGATCCCTATGATCACCACCTGTGTTCCGTCACTTGAGCGTCCGGCCAGCCGACCCATGACATGCCGAACCAAGATCGAAACGGTCCACGGCGCACCGTCATTGAGCTACGAGAACCCTTTGACATGTCGTGCGTGCGATCCTAGATTACCACCTAGTTGCCGTCACTGAAGGGTCGGTCGAACGAGCCCGCTGACATGGCCGAACCAAGATCGAGAAGGGACGCCACCGTTCAATTGTGTCTCTACGAGAACCCTTTGACATGCCGTGCGTACGACCCTAGATCACCACCTGGTTCCATCATTGAGGTCCGGCCAACGACCCTTGACATGCCAAACCAAGATCGAAAGATCTGCGCACCGTCATCGAGGTCTAGAACCCTTTGACATGCCATGCGTATGATCCAAGATCAAGATCATGGTTCCGTTATTGGGGTCGCGACCAACCCCTTGACATGCTGAACCTGATATACTGAACTGAAGCTGGGGACCTAGAAATCAATGGCCAACATCTCAACCTCAAAAGTTTGGCACCCCTCTTCAGAATGCAAACATGGTTGCAGCGCATGCAGGCAAAGCAAGGTAAAATGAAACCTCTTCATTTTTATCCGTTCCTTGAAAAGCATGTACAAATAATATGTTCGCATGCGGGCAAAGCAAGGAGATAAAATATCACGAATGACTCGTCTCATTTCAAAAAGGGGGGGGAACACATAACGGAACCAACAAACAAGAACGAAAAGCTCAAAGGTTTTCCTACCAAACATAATAAAACAAAGGAAAAATGCCCAAACAGAGGCAACAATATCGATAAGCCAGGGGTCGCCAACCCTTACAAAAACAAAAACTGAGGGTAAAGAGGAAGGACAAGAGAGTGAAGCAAACTAATAGCCTCCCCTCTAATCTTCATCGGTGGAGAAACCGCCAATGATGTAGGCGTCCAATCCATACTCCCCCCATCATCATGCGCCGATTGCCCAACTTCTCGCGCAAGGGACGAAGCTACCCTTTGAGGCGGCAAATCTCCGCCTCTAGACAAGCCACTCGGTTCTCCAAGCGGTCGAGCCTTATCCCCTGGCGGAAGTCATGGGCCCTGGTTTCCTCCGGCGTTTGGCGCTTCCTGCTGGGCTCTTCCTCCAAAAAAGCAAATTCTGCGCCCTCATCGTGAGCGACGGGGTCTGGCGTCTCCTCCGCCAGGTTCAGAGGGCCCTCCAGTCCACCTTCCCCCGCTGGGCCGGGCACTACCCCCGAAATGAAGAAGGGATCGCTGCCGGAATGGCCGGCAGACCCTGAGAAGCGAATGACAGACTCGGAAATCCGAAACTACTACCCGTGGAACAGGCCCAGTGATGCCAGCCCAGGCCCGAAGCCGTCGGCTCTGATGAGAGCCGCTTGGAGGTTCAGGTGCTGGGATTCTTCGGACCCCCCTCCGACGTGCACCCCCGTCCATGGAATGAGATTTCTAAAAAAGAGGAAAAAGAAGAGAGAGTGTGTTTGTAGCAAATAACGGAAAAAACAAAGAGTAATGTTGAAGAAATGGTACGTGCAGGCTTCCGTTAAATAGGCACACCAGACCTGGAGAACCCAACAGGCGCGCCTCTTGGGGAGCTGCATCATTGATTACACAGCTCACCACTACCAATGCCCCAGAACGAGACCCTTCAAATTCCCGAAATGGAATAACTGAACGACGCCTCGTCCTAATCAAGCACAAAAGCACCTAAACAACATTCCAAATCACGTCGCCCAAGGACAAGAAGCAGAATCAGATGACAGAACAGAGCCAAAGAATCTCATTATGAAGATTAAGCTTAGTCTTGTCATAAAAGCAGCAATGGAAGGAAAAGTGAGGGGCCCAGTGCAAAGGTCTAGAACGACCACCCGTAATGAGCCCGCCAATCCAAGTTCTGTTCCAATAAGGAGCTATAGTGGCAGAAAAAAATAATAAGTATATTAATTCATGACGCGACAATACAAGTTCGTAAACAAGGTATTATATACAATTAAGAGGGGGGTGTGCTCCCACTAGTAGGGGGTTCGACACCGCATTCACTGCCAAACCCAGCACCGGACTCATCCCCAACTCTTGATACATTACTAGGTCTGGCCCCAACTTCACCTCTAACTGTTGGCCGAACCCTAGCTATGAAGGGAGGAACGGACCACAGGGGACGAGCATCTGGCAGCTCTTCCACCCCAATCGCCTGAAGCTCGTCCAAGGCTCAGGGGTCGGGCCGAATTTCTTCAATTTTAATGGTGGGCACTCTGCGCTTCAATTGCTCATCCGCCGCCATCGCTCGAAGGGTCTCAAATCCCCACTCAAACCCGTGGATCCAAGTACGGTTCCTGACCACGTGCACCACATTGAGCTGACTCTTGTACCTCTTCGCCAACTGGTTTGCCTCTCGATGCTTCCGCATCATATGATCTGCCATTTTGGTGGCGGCCTTTTCTTGGTCCCGAAGGTCATTATTTGCTTTCTTCAGTGTCGCCATCTCCTCCCGCAACAAGGTAAGCTGCTCTTCAGTAATTTCAAACCCCTTTCGCGCAAAGCTACGCTCGGCCTCCACGGAACGGAGATTACGAGACAAGTCCGAAACCTCTGCTTTAAACCCTGCGATTAGCCCTTTCTACTCGTCGATGACCCCTACATCCATGACGAACGACCCAATAACTCAAACTCCGATTGCGTCGACCTTGCAAGCCTAGCTCGAAGATCGGCCATCTCCTCTCTAAGCCCGGAGTTGACCACGTCGAGCCGGAGTACATCGGAGGTCAGCTCATCGATCTTCGCTTGCCCAGCATCAACAGTTGAGCGAAGCTGGTCATACTCGGAGGACTTCACCTCCAAAACTTCCTGTCTATTCAGAGCTTCAAAAAGCTCCTTGTCATGACTGGTCGACTTCTCTTCTAGCTCAAGATTCCTGGCCCTTAAAGCTGCGATCGTGGACCTAGCAGCCACAAGCTCTTCCTCCTAAGCCTCCAGCCTCCTCTTCCACTTGAGGAATGAGTCCTGGCTAGAATATAGATGTTTGCCAAGCGAGTCCACGGCAATCAGAGAACCCTGT
>FXXK01001906.1:24423-38634 GCA_900184695.1 Betula pendula
CAACCGTGCGGCATACCTCGATTTGGTGGCGAAGGCCAAGGACAGGATCTTCTTGGGAACCGACTGCCTCCCACCATGCGAGACCGCTGCTGGAAGTCACTTCTTCAACTCCGAGGCCTGGAACCTCGGGCTCACTTTGGACCTTTGAATGGTCCCGGACCTCAGGAGCGGTGACCTCCGCACTCAAACTAACGCCGACAGTGATGGGTTTGATACCTTCCTGGTGGGAAACTCGCAAATCCGAAAGTTCGGGCTCATTTCGAACCTCTAGGGGGTCCCGAACCTCGAAGGGGACCACCTCCATTGCCGACGTAGTACTTGCTATGATAGGTTCGGCTTCCCCCTGATCGGCCGCCGCCATTACACCCTCAATTTCGGAAATAGAGGCCAGTTCGGTCGTAATGGCCTCTGCCTCGAACCCCTCCGAGGCCGACGCGGGACCGACCCTCATCTCTTCAGGAGCCAGCTCCATGGCCGACGTTTGGGGGGGATAGACGGCAGAACCGCACTCTCCCCGTCACCTTCAATAGAGGGAACAGCTTCGGTTGAAGGCCCCGAACCCTCATCTACGAAGAGGATGTTGACGCTTCGAGCTTTCTTCATCGGGGGGTACATCTTGATAAACTCTGCATACTCGTGACTTTTCGCTCCCTCCTCTTTGAGGAACGGAGAAGGGTCTGCCTCCTCCGAAGGCTCTGCAACTTTTCTCTTGAGAACATGAGTCCTCGCCACAAGAGGAACGTCGTCCTCATCATCATCCGGGCTGTCGTCAAGAACAATTGGACCTTCTACAATCTGGGGGCGTCCCCTCTCGGTGAATCTCCCTCAACAGACAGAGAAAGAGAGATCGATCCTTCGTCGGAAGAGGAGGAGGGTTCGGCCTCCTTAATTGGGGCAAGGTTCGGCCTCCTTAATTGGGGCAAGGCTCGGCCCTTTAGACCTCGTCCGCCTGGTCGAATCTTCTGCCTTCCCTTTCTTCTTTGAAGGGAAAAGCGTATTTGGAATATGGGCCATTCCACCGCACCTATGCGCAAAAAAGCCTAGGTATTTCTGCAAATTGGTGGGGCGGAGCAGAAATTCCAAGTACGATTCTTCTCCCTCCGCCTCCATACTCACTGTAGACCAAGCCACCATGCGGTCGACTCTATCCTGTTGGGCGGCCGTCAACTTCAGTTTTGGAAATGCTCTCTTCGATTTTGAGTCCCCCCATCGACGAGGAACCCAAGCCTTTGGCGGGCGGTCCCACAAAATGGGAGGAAGCTCCCACCCTAAGCCAGAGACAAAGAAGAAAGATGTCTCAAAGCGGGGGTTACTTTGCCATGTAGTCGGAGAGGAAAAGAACTTCCTATCCCAACCCTGCAAAGTCCAGGTATGGCCGTACTTGACCGGACCAAATAGGTTCAGAAACTTCGGAGCGGTCAATTGTTGGCCATGCTACGCAGCAGGCCACCACATGCCGCCATGTGCCAGCCTTGAGCTCCGTGGGGGCCATCTCCAAGATATGCAATATTTCGCGAGCCACCTGGGAAAAGGGAAGCTGGAGCCCAGCCATAAGAGCTTTCTCAAAAACGCACACTTCGTACTCCAAAGTATTCCCGAAAATATTATCATTGCACCCCGGAATCCGAATTCTCACTCCGTCTGGAATCTCGTAAGTTTTTCTCAACCTCTCAGCATCCTTCGGCTCCAAGGTGGTCCGCCAAGTTTCGAGGGCCGCCGAAGCATCTAACTTTGAAGATTTTGAGGGCCTCGAGGACCTTGAAGATTTCTTAGGCATTGTGTCAAACAGGAGAATGCTAAGTTGAAAGCAAAAGGCAGAAAGCGAAAGGCGGAGAGGGTCAGCAGCTGTAAAAAACCTTTGAGGAGTTAACCGTGACGGCTAGGGATCCTTCGCGGAGAAGATAAGAAGGAATCTTCCTCAAAGCATACCTACACGCGTCAAAACTGGGTACCTCTGAGAAAAGATGTGGGCGAAATCTAAACACGTGTAGCAGCATTAATGGCGACACGCTACCCTGTGTCCCCACAAACGACGGTTCGTTCCTGAAGCATAATAAAATCCTCCCGCCATTTTTAGCACACGGCACGAGAAATTTTAGGGGGTAACTGTTGGGGGTTGGGCCTAAACGACCATGTCGGCCCATATCCCCTTTTTTGGGAACGGCCAATAGATAAGGGGACCAAACCTATACATATATATTCGCCGATCTTCGTCTCAAGGGTTGGTTGGCGCACCGAGGTCTCCCCCATCCCTCAAGGTTCGGCTCCCGGATAAAGGATGTAATGATTCTTTATGGAGAGAGGACAAGGTCCATTATTGCTAGCATTGTAAGGCAGCCGGCCTGGTTGCTGCTCCCCGCGTTTTCGAGATCTACCTGCCCCCCCAGGACGTGATTCGACGTGACAAGTGAACAAAGGCTTGGATTGACGTGGGCCAGTACTGTACGCGACACGGCGAAGGATCATTAATGGATCCCCATGGGCATAAAAGACAATAAGGAACTTAGGGTCACCACCAGAGGTTCATTAAATGAGCCTCGGGGGGTCCGCCACTATAGCTAAAAGGCGGGGGATATGATGGTCGGTGCGGGGTAATGTAACAAAAAATCCCTAAAAATATCTGAGTTTTCTGAGAAGAATTCGCTAAAGAAAAATAATGACTTAGGCATCCGAGCTTATCCCCGGCCGGCAACCCCCGGCAAGCTCTTGTGTCTAACGTTTTTCTGTGTTCTCAGGTCCACGTGCAGCCGGAGTTGAAAACTGTCTCAACATCATATATTGTAATTCTCCTATATATAGGAGCCTTTTGTATTGCAAATATATCAAGTGAATAAGAGCAACAATATAGCCCCTTAGGGCTTTATCCTGTGGATGTAGGTCATAGACCGAACCACACAATAAATCTTTTGTGTCTCTACTTTATTATTAAATTTTTATTTTATTTATTCCGCATTATGTTTTCTTTCATGGTATCAAAGCAATAGGCTAACGCCAATTCTTCGATCTTGTGAAATTCGATTGTTATTTTTCTCTTTTTTCTCGCCAATTTTTCGATCTTGTGGAATTTCAATTGTTATTTTTCTCTCTTTTTCTCCTCTCTCATCGTTTGTCTCTGATTTTCACCTAAATCAGAGAACAAAACGTTCCAAAAAAAAAAAAAGGCCTTTCTCCCTGCCTCCGAATCACCTTTCTCGGGCTCTTTCTAGTCAATCGCCGCCCGCGCTTGACGTAGCCGTCCAAGCTCAAACACTTTCCTCCAAGGAACTCTGGTGGTCTTTGCTCCATGCCCAACGTTGCTGTCCCCTTAGTTGTCGGGCCGACGGACCCGCATTGCACGTGTCAACTCAATCCCGCAAGCACCCCCACCGCTAGCGGCATCCCAGATGCCATCCCTCACCATTTCCTCTACTGTTTGATAGCGAAGAAGTGTTTTCTTCCCATGGTTCTAAATTGCAAGAAAGTAAAGTGTTTCTTTTTGTTGTTTGAAGAAAAAAAAAATGTGTGTAGTGAAGGTGCAAGGCGTGAGTAGATTAGCCAAAAAAAAAACTCAATGTAGGCACGTTTGTTTGCTTTTTGTAGCTTTTTAGGGATTCTGTTGAGAAAAAAAAAAAGAATGAAATTCAGGTGAGAAAAAAAAAAAAAAAAAGAAAAGAAAGATAGAGCAAAGAGCGCAATATTGCTCAAAATTTTTTGCTTTTTAAATTTGGCACAATTATATGGTCTATTTATTGGTTATATTATTGACTCTAAGACCCTTCCTTTTTTTTTTTCCGCCCCTCCGATGGGCTGCAACAATTTTTGGCATTTGTGGTATTGTTAAATATCCAAGCCGCGGCCTTTGTGAATCGTTTAAAATCCTGGCCATTTTTTATATACCCTAGTTTGGTCCTCATCTAAGTGCATTTATTGGCTTTTCATATTTTGATCCAATAATTGGCCTCCTTTTGGGCCTATGTTATTAAAGGCCCATCTTTGAATCATTGTTGCTGATTGGCCTCCCCAGTTCACGTGCTGGCCACACCACCCAACTCCTAGCGGAAGTTTTTGCCTCCCCTGCTGCACTACCACTTCAGAGAAGAAGAAGAAGAAGACCGAAAAAAAAAAAAAAAAGACCATTAATTTCCAAACCTCAAGTGTCTCTACTTTATTATTAATTTTTATTTTATTTATTCCGCATTATGTTTTCTTTCATGGTATCAAAGCAATAGGCTAACGCCAATTCTTCGATCTTGTGAAATTCGATTGTTATTTTTCTCTTTTTTCTCGCCAATTTTTCGATCTTGTGGAATTTCAATTGTTATTTTTCTCTCTTTTTCTCCTCTCTCATCGTTTGTCTCTGATTTTCACCTAAATCAGAGAACAAAACGTTCCAAAAAAAAAAAAAGGCCTTTCTCTCTGCCTCCAAATTACCTTTCTCGGGCCTCTTTCTAGTCAATCGCCGCCCGCGCTTGACTAGCCGTCACAGCTCAAACACTTTCCTCCCAAGGACTCTGGTGGTCTTTGCTCCATGCCAAGTTGCTGTCCCCTTAGTTGCGGGCCGACGACCCATTGCACCGTGTCAACTCAATCCCGCAAGCACCACCCACCGCTAGCGCATCCCAGATGCCATCTCCCACCATTTCCTCTACTGTGTTGATAGCGAAGAAGTGTTTTCTTCCAATGGTTCTAAATTTCAAAGAAGTAAAGTGTTTCTTTTTGTTGTTTGAAGAAAAAAAAATGTGTGTAGATGAGGTGGCAAAGCGTGAGTAGATTACCCAAAAAAAAAACTCAATGTAGGGCACGTTTGGTTGCTTTGTAGCTTTTTAGGGATTCTGTTGATAAAAAAAAAAAAGAATGAAATTCAGTGAGAAAAAAAAAAAAAAAAGAAAAGAAAGATAGAAGCAAAGAGCGCAATATTGCTCAAATTTTTTGCCTTTTAAAATTTGCACAATTATAATGGCTATTTATTGGTCATTTATTGACCTCTAGATCCCTTCCTTTTTTTTTTTCCGCCCCTCCGATGGCTGCAACAATTTTTGGGCATTTGTGGTATTGTTAAATATCCAAGCCGCGGCCTTTGTGAAGTTGTTTAAAATCCTGGCCTAATTTTTTATATCCCTAGTTGGTCCTCATCTAAGTGCATTTATTGGCTTTTCATATGTTGATCCATAATTGGCCCCCTCCTTTTGGGCCTATTGTTATTAAAGGCCCATTCTTTGAATCATCTGTTGCTGATTGGCCTCCCAGTTCACGTCGCTGGCCCACCACCACTCCTAGCAGGAAGTTTTTGGCCTCTCCCTGCTGCCTACCGAGCTTCAAGAAGAAAAGAAGAAGACGAAAAAAAAAAAAAAAAGACCTTATTTTCAAACTCAATTTTCATAAATCTTCCACCTTGAGTTTCGAAGGGAGATGTTAGAGTATATTGTGGGATTTGATTGGAATTGATTGTAATATCCTATATCAGATTTGATTGCATTCAAATCTGATTTGATTGCATTCAAATCTGATTTGATTTAATCTCCTACCTTTTAGGTAATTAGATTTGATTGTATCAAATCTGATACTATCTCTATATTTGTTTTATTCTCATATACTATAATTCTCCTATATAGAGGAGCCTTTTGTATTGCAAATATATCAAGTGAATAAGAGCAACAATGTAGCCCTTAGGGCTTTATCTTGTGGTTGTAGGTCATAGACCGAACCACATAAATCTTTTGTGTCTCTACTTTTATTATTACATTTTTATTTTTATTTATTCCGCATTATGTTTTTCTTTCAGTTGGAGGGATCATTTTTTGATGTAGTTTATTTTTTCATTACAAGTACTTTTCGTATGTGATTATCTATTGGCTGATGATGCATTTATAAAGTTTGCATAGGAAAAAACCAAGTTAATTAAGAACTTCCAATTGCAAAATTAAATACATATCGAATGTGTGTTCTAAGGGAAACATTTTTTTTAAAAAAAAAAAAATTAAAAAAACAAAAAAAACCTAGGTTGAAAGTTAATGTGATTAATCTAATCAAAGAAGTATACCTTGGTAGCTAGAAGAGATAGATCTTTTGGGATAATCATACACATGTAGGTTTGTCATAATATCAGTCATGATAAATATCGATGCATGTGTATGTTACAGATGAAGATGGATAGGGTTGGACCGTCGGATGATATGATATTCAGAAGATTGAGGACAATGACACAATAAGCGAGATGGAGTATGTACAAGACATCCAACCTTGCTGATATATATAGATGCATATGAAGTAGGTCTTTTGAAGTTGATGTAGAAGTAGATCCAACTCAAGTTTGTGGATATCATCTTAGGCTCCACTATTGTCTTTATTTTTTCATTTTATTATGTAGGTCTCACATATTCAATAATAGATTTAAAAAAGAGATAGACAAAAGATGTGTAGGAGAATGACCATGTAATGCCTAGATCTGCACTATCACTCCAAAAGGATTTGCCACATTTATACTATTAACCCGAAAAGACTAGTCAATTTGGAATTTCCCTAAAATTTTTTATAAAGCCAGTTTCACTTAATAACTAAGCAATGTAGCACTTAGTATTCATAACTATCTTTATAAATGACAACACTTATTTACCAATATTCGATAACTCAAAAACTTCATTAGTTGATCATCTGCTGCAACTTGAACTTCAACTTCTAGTTTGCAGCACCTAATTTTAAGAGTCTGAATTTGACAGGCAGAAAAGAAATTCATTTTCATGTCATGTTCTAGCATCACACCCAACATTTTTTTTCCAGAAAGACAAAAGCAACATCAACATATAATGGGTTTACAGAAATGTCGACATAAGAATCCTCTGAACCCCAACACCACCCCCAACCCCACTTCAAAGAAAAAAAAAACAAGGAAAAGGTGAGGACCGTTGTTAAATGCATGCCTTCTTGAAGCTTTCAACTGCGGAACTTATGTCATTTCTAAATTTTTCTTGAGCAATAACTTAGAACTCAATTCTATCCCCAACCCACAAAATTGACTCTTATTAATCAATGTGCATGCATCGTAAAGGGAGCTACAGATCTATATGGGTATCCAAAAAAACAAAATTAAGACACCCTAACTTACATAGAATCAGTTGTGATACGTTTTAGATGTATCAGACACTAAGAGGCTAAGCTGAAATATTGAGGTGGATATGGTTGGAGGTTGTTAAGCTAGTTTAGCTAGCTGGCACTCATTAGTTAGTTAGTTATATTAGTTAGCTCTTGTATTCACTCACGTGGTAGATTTACACTTGTATAAATACAGATTTCCTTTGTAATGTTAAGTACACTGTGATAAGGATTGAAATCCTTGATTATTTGATTACTCTAAATTAAGAGATTTAGTGATAACCATAAATTAAAGGATTTAGTTTTCTTAATTTAAGAGATTCGTTTATATTTGAAATTATTCAAATATTTATAAAGCTCTAATTTTGGGTGGTTAAGCCTATGGCCTACGTCCACACATTAAAACCTTTTTGGCTACATCTTTTGTTTGATTATTTGACTTGAGTGCAATGTTCACTCTATTTATAAAGCTTTATAGAGATCTAAATAATTTCAAATACAAACGAATCCCTTAAATTAAAGAAACTAAATCCTCAATTTATGGCAATCATATGATCTAAAACCTTTGATTTAGGGTAATCAAATCATCAAGGATTTCTATCATTCGCGATTATAAAAAATAATACAAGTCATCGCAAATATTGTATTATTATTATTATTATTTAAATAAAATTTTTATCTATATTATTGTCAATTACAAATAATTTTAGTATGGGTAGTCACCTAATAGAGAACAACATACATTATACAAGTATTCAATCACCAAATACCTACAAAAGTATTCACGACAATACATTCGCAACGACCTAATTATCGTTATTATCAACAATTTTTAGATTATCAACAACTGCAATAAAATGTTGTTGGGGATAGCTAGTTATTAACAACAAAAACGAAATGTCGTGCGAATAACAAGTTATCAACGATGGGGGCTTCATATATATACATGGACGAGCAAAACTACAAATATACCAAGAGGAACTAGCTAATTTTGATTTGGCTATATTAGAAGATAACGAAATTGACATTTTAAGGTTTTTTTTTTGTTTTTGTTTCTATTCAAGAGGGGGGAAAGGGGAGACATTGCTAGTTAATAGCTTGGCATGAATGTTTCTTGAGGGTTATTAATTATTACACATAATTTAAGACTGAACATTCATTTGTAAAAAAATCTTGAATTTGTTTTCCATCAATGATTATAAATACAAATAAAAATAAAAAGTTGCTATACTTACAAAGCATTGTTTTATTCACTTTAATTTATTCGCTACAACACTCTCTAGCCCTCCCTTTTCCTTTTCACTTTATTTAATTTCTTTTTTTTTTTTTATCTACTTGAAATCCATAATATTCACAAGCTAAACATTAATTGTTGGTGGAATCGTGTAACAACATCTGTTTGGATTATAACAATATGAAATAGTGTTAGGCCCGCTAGCGTCTTCGCAGGTCCTACCCACACAACCAGGAAGATCAAAGCAAAATACACAACACCATCAATACCCTTTTTTTCCTGATACGATTCCTGTCATTCAGGACCAAGAAAAAAAAAAAAGGTTATTAAGACAAATATAAATAAAGAAGAAATTTGATATTGCAATGTAAAAAATTAAAACAAAACTAATGCCCTTCAAAAAAATTTAACATAATAAAGAAGAAAGAGCATTCATTACGAAGGAAAGGAAACCATACCAAAAGAGAGAAATAGGAAAGCCACCAAAAAGAGAGAAAATGCTGCGGAGTATTCATATAGGTGTTTGTTAGAACACCTTCTAGAGGTCCTTTTAGAGGTTCTTCTAGTTTTTTTTAAAAAAAATTTTTTAATCAAATTGGAGCCCACCTTTCATTGAGAGGTGGGCCCCAATTTGATTTAAAAAATCAAAAAAAAAAATTTAAAGTGACCTCTAGAAGGACCTCTAAAAGATACACAAACATTTTTCATTTCATATTGAGATGAAAAAAGTGCACTAAAACACTTCAATTTAACCTCAAATGAATGAAAAACTCGGACGTATAGCATATTTATAGCAAAGAATAAGCACAATATATATGTCTAAGCAAAGACCGTAATATTAGGTACGAAGGATATCAAAAAATAAAAGAGAATTTTAAAAAAATTTATTAAAAAAATTAAAAATAAAAATAAAAATAAAGAAACGTCAAATAAGTTGACATAAGTTGGTGAATATATCAATAAAAGGAAACTATATATAGAATATAATATGGAAATATATTAGAGCTAGAACAATGAAAGGCCATATATATCTAGTTAGAAAGGTAAAAGAACTACAAAAATAGAAAGAAAATATGGGAATATTAATAATAGAAAAATACGCAGTTTTTTCTTTGAAAACAATGTTGTTTTCGAAAGTCTCAAAATAATCTTCTTTTGGTTTTATTTCTTAAATTAATATCTTTTATGTTGCAGGTTGACTCACTTCTTAAATTAGAACAAAACTCATAATTAATCTTCTTTTGAAGGGAAGGCTGGACTGGGCCAGCAGCACCCTCCATAGCAGCAGCATCCTCGTCAGGCCCAAGTTCCGCAATAGGCTGCCCACGCAACCTGCCTTGCCTAAAATCCTTATGAGCCAGTCGACCCACTTGTTGAGTAAGTGATGGGCCAGACGCCACCTCATCAGACAGCCCACAAGTTGCCTCCTTAAGTATATTAAACCCTAGGCAATCATTAATCTGCATAAAAGCCAGTTTGCCCAGCCGCTCATCTGATACGCGAGAACCGGTGCTGATCCTTGATTCACGCCGACCCATATCCCCTCTTATCTATTTATTTATTCAAAGTTTTTTAATTTTTTTCTTTAATATTTGAAGTTTTTTAAATTTTTTAGTTTTCTATTTTTTTATTTTTAATGGGGCAGAGCCATGTGTCAATTTTTTGGACAAAAGTATTATCTCCGTTTTTAGTCACAATCTAAGTATCATCTATGATACAAAATAAAATCTAAGTGATAAAAAATAAAATCATTAAACTACAAAGGATAAAAAAGTATTTAACCCTAAATTAAATAACTTAAATAACATATCAAGAAAGTTGAAATAATTTACAAACAAGGAAAATTTGATTGACAAGAGTTGGTAAATAAATCAATAAAAGAAAATTAGAGAATAGAATATAAAAATATATTAGAGGAACAATGAAAATGACATCTAGAAAGGTAAAATAAGACACTCATCAAGAAAACAAATAAGAGAATATCGATCATAGAAATATATGGAGTTTTTTTTTTTTTTTTTTTTTACTTAAAAAATAATGTGGTTTATGAAAAAACCTTTTCAAGTAGTCCTCTACTGGATTATTTTTTTAAAAATTTAATGCCTTTTATCCTGCATAGTGCATATTGAAGGAACAATTAAAATATAATGTCTAGAAAGGTTAAATAAGTTACAGAAAGTACTAATTATGGAAAAATCTGGATTTTGTTTCCTTAAAAGCAATAACGATCTTTAGTGATTTTTTTTTTTTCCCAGGAATAATCCTCATTGCCTTTTTCTGAAATAATTCCTACTTTATTTTAGGCTTTCTCTTCCTTTCTGGTTTTGTTTTACAAGTGGATCATGATCTTGTCTCAACTTCTTATGTTATTACTTTATACGATTGTACTGACAACATTATAGTCAAATGAATGATATTTCTCTTTACATCCATTTGAATTAAATGTTTTAGAAGAAAAAAGCCGCTCTCTCTCTCTCTAGAGCTTTCCCCTTTTCTCTTTTCCTCTTTTCTCATGAATCCTCATAACCTTGCGATGGATCGTTTAATTTCTCAAACCCAATCGATGAATTGGAAGGATAATCCCCCCGTCCTTCGTCCTTGTTCTCCTGATACTGTTGACAGCCCTCATCTCAAACTAATTGGGAAACTCATCTCTCTTAAAATAGTTCCCAAATCACATGTTGGGTTATGTTTACGCCGTGCGTGGAGGTTTCTCCAGTCTTTATCAGTTGGGGACATGGGTCCCAATCTCTTCCTCTTTAAGTTTGATTCTGTTGAAGCTGTTGGGAAGGTATTAGCTCAAACGCATTGGAACATCAGTGGTCACCCTATTTTCCTCAAACAGTGGGATCCAGAAGCTTCCCTGGAAGAACTTGATTTTAGTTTTGGAGCTTACTTGGTCCAAATATATGGTCTTCCTCTAGATCACATGACGGCTGCCAATGCTTCAAGTATTGGAAATTGGATGGGTGTTGTTCAGGAAGTTGATAATGCTGGTTTTCGTGGTATGCAGATGTCCAAATGTCTGAGGATCAAAGTTTTGATAAATCTTCTGCAACCTCTCATTCAAGGCTTTGATTTTGGTCGTCCTGAGAAACCACCTATCAAAGTAAAATTTAGGTATGAACATCTTTCTGAATTTTGCTTCAAGTGTGGTAAACTTGGCCATATTGCTCCTACGTGTCCAGTGCTCCCTACACCCACAAATGATCCCCCTTATAACTCTTCTCTTCGTGCCTTTTCCTTGGACAATGTTGTATTCCAGGCAATCCAGACTTCCCCTTACCCTTCCCACAGTTCTACTTCTAGTACCAAAACACCAACACAAACACCTTATCTCTGTTCTGTTATCTCCCCTTCCACTCTCTGTATTGGAGGTTCCTTCTCCATTCCAAGCAGCATGAGTCCATCCTCTTCGCACACTATCCTGGCTATACCGAGTTGTGCAAATTCATCAACCCTGGTTCACTCACCTCCCAACTCGGGTAATGCTGGCATTAAGCTGTCTTATCCCCAACCACCCTCAGTCCAATCCTCAGAAACCATTAACTCCTCCCTCACCTTACCCTCAGATATTCCTTGCCGCCAACTTGATTTCCGTATAGCCTTAAATACAAAAATATCAGGTCCCATTTTTCCTCAGCAACCCCCTACCCCTATGGGCCTCAACCCGTTACCACCTACATTTGGGCCTTTTCCTTGTTGGGCTAACTTCACCACAATTAACACCCCACCGTCTGGCAATAGTGATTCCCACTTAAAGAACAACCCATTTTCCTCAAGCTTTCCTTCATTCAGCCCACATCTCCTTACCTCTACCTCCCCTGTTAACCGTCCTTTACTATTATCCTCTCCTTCCAGAAAAATTTCTAAGCTTCCCAAAGCCAGAACAACACCTTACTCTAAGAGCTCTCCTCCTCCTGTACCTAAGCCTTTTAAAAAACGGAGGATATCTCCTTTGTCTTTGGTGGATGAGATTGATGATATTGATATGGTCAAGGTGGTTCCAAAATCAGACGTTCTTATCAATTTTTTTGAAACTTCTGGTGATCAAGCTGAGGAGGTTCATTCTCCTAATGATTCTGACACTGCTGTGGCTGAGGTGGCGGGCCTTCCCATGCCCCCTGTTTCTCCATGAAGCTACTAGCCTGGAACTGCCGTGGTTTGGGTCGTGGCACGGCAGCTAGGGCTTTACGATCACTAGTCAGAATTCACAAACCTGACTTAGTTTTTTTGTGTGAAACGAAACTTTCTGCTAATAGGCCTCGGAGCAAGCTTAGGAATATGGGATTTCCATTTTTGTGCCAAGTGCCCCCAGTTGGCGTTAAGGGAGGCATTGCAGTGGCTTGGAATACAAACATAGAAGTTGAACCTATAAATCAGTCAAAATTTCAAATCTCCTGTTTGGTTTTCTCTTACCCTCCTCATCAACTGTGGCTATTATCTTGCATCCATGGACCTTCTACATGGACTAGTAAGATTGGTTTTTGGGATAGTATTTCACAAATTGGAGCCTCCTTTGTTGGACCGTGGATGATGATGGGTGATTTTAATGAGTTACTTTCTCAAGCTGACAAGTTGGGAGGCAGGTCTTTTGCATCGTCCTCTTCGGCTCCCTTCTCTAATTTTGTTAACACCAATGCTTTAGTGGATCTTGGCTATGAAGGTAACCCATATACTTGGAGTAATAAGAGACAAGGTCATGATATCATTAAGGAGCGTCTAGATAGGTGTTTGGCAACTCAGGAATGGATTCATATTTTTCCAGAGGGTAAGCTACGGCATCTTCCAGCAACAGGGTCTGATCACAATCCTATCTTACTCTCTTCAAAAGGAAACCATCTGAATCTTCCTAAACAGTTTAAGTTTGAAGCCTTTTGGGTACGTGACTTATTCAGCCATCAGGTGATTGCAAATGCTTGGCTACCTTCTATCTCGGGTTCAGCTGCTTTTGCTGTTTGTAAAAAATGGGCTGCCACAAAAATTGCTCTCAAACTTTGGAACCGGACCAAATTTGGCAGTATTCAGTGTAATATCAAACGTATCAGTGCAGAAATAGATAAAGTGCAACAAGCTACCGAATGGCCAATTTGGATGCTGAAATATCTCTTCAAGTGGACCTCCAGGAGCAGTTTTTCAGAGAAGAACAATTATAGAAACAAAAATCACGTGAACTTTGGCTCACTTGTAAGGATTTAAATACAAAGTTTTTACATGCTTCTACTATTAATCGTAGAAGGTTCAACTCTATAACTATGCTGAAAAACAATACTGGGCAGTGGCTTAAAAATAGAGATGATATTGGAGATTATTTTGTTTCTTATTTTGAGGCATGTTTTACATCTTCTAATCCTGTACTTGATGATGAGTTAGATGGTTTATTTAATCCTTTGATTTCGGATGAGCAAAATGTTAGGTTATGTTCCATTCCTGATGAATCAGAAATATATGATGCTCTATCTCATCTAGGTCTCCATAAAGCTCCGGGTCCTGATGGTATGACTGGTTTGTTTTATAAAACCTATTGGCATACGGTTAAGAAAGATGTCATTTTCTATGTTCAATCCTTTTTTAGGGGAGGCTTCTTGCTTAAAGAGATAAATCATACAAATCTGGCTTTAATCCCCAAGTCGGATAATCCTTCTAGAGCCAACCAATTCAGACCTATTAGCTTAGCCAATTTTAATTATAAAATCATTTCTAAGATTTTAGCCAATCGTCTGAAGCCTCTTTTACAAGATATTATCTCTCCTAATCAATCTGCTTTCTTAAAAGGACGATCTATTCATGATAATGCTATTATGGCACATGAAATTTTTCATTCTTTAAAGAATAAGAGAGGTAATGGGGGTTTGATGGCTATTAAATTAGATATGGCTAAGGCTTTTGATCAGATGGAATGGTCTTTC
>FXXK01001906.1:41930-56832 GCA_900184695.1 Betula pendula
ACGTTAAATTTTTCCTCTCAACACATGTTCGCTTTCTAACAACGTTGTCTGATTGTTCTGGATTAATGACGATAATTATTACGTTGTGCTAATTATTACAGCACATCAGGATAATCACCAATCCTTATTATCCACAGAGAAGAATGGACTAGTCAGTAACCAGATCAAGATATAATGAAGATAAGAGGTAACACAAGATGTAATTGTAGATAAAAAATACATACACTTCGTATTTGAGTAGAATAGAAAGTCTTTATAGCAATAAAGATTACATGTAACAATTCATTCTATATATACATATATATGTAAATCATCAATTATCGGTTGAGAGTGTGGAAACTAACAATATTACATAAGTGTAGTCTTTTTTTTCTCATTCCACCACCACTTGATTTATAGAAAATGATGTCATCTCAGTTTCCTCCTCGTCGCCTCTATACTTCCTATGTATATCACTTTTGTAAAATTGGAAGTTGATCAAAATAGTGGGGCCCGAACGTTTTCAATGGTATTTAACTAAAGCTGTGTATAAGGATGAGTTAAATCTCACAGGTACATTGTGATAAATCATGAGGTTTGAATCTGGGTAATCAAGAAAAGAGATGTGATGAACAAAGTGACACTTAATCATCTTTGTTTCAACCGCTGAATAAATTCTATGGAGTGGTAAAATGGTAATTTAATAAGTACGTCATGAAGGATTAATTGTTTATGGCAAAATATGATTTAGAGTTCAATCACATTTATTTAGTAGAATTATCTGTGATTTTTAGTCAATGTGATGAGTTATCGGATGATAAGATTTTACGGGACTAAAGTAGCTAAATCTATTTTTCTTTCAGATCCTTTATTGAGCTGTTGTAAATTGACTAAGTGATTATGAATTTCAGTTATTTATTTATTTATTAATTGCATGTGTTTTTATTTAAATAAGACATGGGTCAGAGATTAATATTTATATTAATTTGGTTTGTTTTATTTATTTAAACATGGGCTAGAGAATTTATTTCTCAAGGGCCATTAGCTTGGAGGAGTTTGTTTTGGGGATCATGTTAGGGAGAATATATAAAAACTTTAAACATTAACATGCACAGCAAAAAAAAAACAAAAAGCATGTGATCGTAGCATACTTCAAGAGAGGAAACATAGCATTTGATTATTCTAGACAATAGGAAAAACAACAAGTTTATTGTTACTTATAAATCGTGTGGGCCTCCTTTAGACATTTAGAAATATTTGCATAAGGCTTTGATTCCTTCTTCATGCTTGATGTTGATGATCTTCAAAGGTTGAAAAACAATGCCAAGAACGCCAAGAAGTTTTAGATCTTAAAGATCTAAACACTAAAGAACTTGAAAAACCTTTAAAGAATGCGAAGAATACGAAGAATAGAGTTCTTCCAAATTTTAGATCTTCTTCTTGATGGCTGAATATGACAGTGAGTGTGAACTCACAACTAGAAGCACGAGAACTCTTGAATATTTTTCACACACCCTCAACTTGAATCTCACTCAATGTTGATACTTTGTGTAGTAGTATCTCTTGATGTAATGGTGTTGGTTGTCTTGTGCTTCTTATGATCCTCTATTTATAGATTTAGGTTTACTTGTAGATGATGTGGAAAAAATTCTAGAATCTAATTGCGGTATGAAATTGGAAAATAGAATTAAATCAAAATCTTAAAAAAAATAGAATTACAAGCCACTAGAGGAGAAATCCTCTAGTGGTCGTCGGCCTTGGGGGGGGGGGGAACTCTCCCCATGGTCGACTTTAGCCTTTAGCCATGGGGAGAAAATTCTCCCCCCAAGACTGACTATTGCTAGGCTTTTAACCCTAGTCCTTTCCTCCATGAACTTAACTTGAGCCCCTTGGTTTTACCCCTTTGGCCCAATGCTCATTTTTCTTTGGACCAAACCTAGGAATTAATTCCTTTAGCCCAAATCTCTCCACACAAGACTTCTAGAAATAAATTCTCTTAGCCCAAGTTTTTAATAAAATAAATTAAGCTTAAATAAAATTCAAAACCTAATTTTATTTAAATAAAAACAACCTAAATAAATAAATCATTTATAAAATAATTGAGGAACATATTTACCTTAGTCAATTTATATCAGTTCAAGAAGGGACTTAAAGGAAAATAGAATTAGCTATTTAGTCCCTTATGAAATCTTGTCACTAAATGAGTCATTACACCTGACTAAAATCACAGATGATTTCACTAAACAAATGTGACTAAACTCTAATTCATATTTTGATAATATATAATTAATTCTTTGTGACATACTTATTAAACATAATACCCATCCATGGAACTTACTCCATAGTTAAAACAAAGATAATTAACTGTCACTTTGTTACACTATATCTTTTTCCTTGAGTCATCTTGGATCCAAACTTCATGTTTTTATCTCATTATACCTTGTGAGATTCATCTCACGCTTGTACATCCGTTTCAAGTAAATTCCACCAAAATCCACTCAGGCCTGAGATACAAAATAAAATATTTTTATCAATCCTAAAACAAGGGGAATGTCCCTTATCTCTTTGTTTAAACAACAAAGGATTTGGATTCCTTCTAGAAAAGAGATATTCCACAATGCTTCATGTCTATCACTCAATGCATGGAGCTGTTGACCAAGTCAACTGGTCCTCACTCCATAATACATCAAAGTGATACTCACTTAGATATCTGGTTCACTAACTTCTCAAGATTAAGAGTAATAGTAATAAGTTGTCGTTCACGTACATCTATTCTTTCTAACAGTTATTAGAAAGAACAATGACTCACGTGGTCCTGTTCAGTGCATAGCCTTGTACATGTATCCAACCTTGCTATCACACCATCATGTCAACAAAAAGTCTATTTCCACTTCACTGGATCAAGACAGATCACCATAGTTGACCAAGATATAGTCTAGGGTAGAATGCACAGTTCTATCTTATGACTATGAACCATAAACACTTTATAGATTACAAGGATCCTTTAACTATGATCTTCCTCTATGCTAAAATACTTTACTCTCATTATAGTCAAATACAATGCAACCTAAGAACCTTTACATACATATATTGTGTGAATATTCAAAACACATATATGCTATATATGTAAAACCCTAATAAATATGCCCAATGTTCTATAATCAATAAGGGAATAATTAATCAACATTCATTACAATAAATATAATCCTATGATCAATTGGAGTTTTGGACACCAATTCCAATAATTTGGGCTAAGGAATTAATTCCTAAAGTACAGTCCACAGAAAATGAGCATTGGACATGCAAAATAAAACCAATGGGCCCAGGCATATATAAGAGAGACTGTGCTAGGGTTTTAACCCTAGTCCTGGGCTAATGGGAAGCATAATGCTCCCCATGGCCAGCGGCTACAAGAAGATTTAGTCCTCTTGTGGCCGTGTGCCCTAGTAGTCGCACAAGGGGAATCAACTCCCCTTGTGGCTGTAATTAATTATTTATTTTATTAATTACGGACTTCTAGAACTCTCTCTTTACCTTTTTCTCGAAACAGACCTGCAGTTATAAATAGAGGCTCAGTCAGAAGCAGAAAATTCACTCCTTAGACTCCTTTACTACTATTTAGATCACAAACTCTTGTGACTACAGTTTCTTAGAATTAGAAAGTGAAATTTTGTAAAAAGAGAAATATTATTATGTTGCTTCTAGTTGTGAGTTCACACTTACTGTCATGTTCAGCCATCAAGAAGAAGATCTGGATTTATGAAGAACAATGTTCTTCATGTTCTTTATTATTCTTCATGTTCATCATGTTCTTGGAGTTTTTCAAGCCTTTGAAAATTTTAGAGCTCTTGGTGTTCATGACGTTCTTGGTGTTCTTCACGTTCTTCATCAACATCGAAGATCATCAACAATAATGAATCAAAGGTGAATTCAAACAGCCCTATATGTCTAAGGAGAGGCCGACAAGATTTGTAAGTAAATCTAACTTATGTTTTACTTTAATCTTGTAAAAATTAAAAGCATGTTCCTCTTGAAGTTTATTACGATTCTAGACCAGTTAGATCTGTTTAAAAAAAATTTATATTCTGCTGCACATTATTTTTTGCATGATCCCCAACATTGTGTGTGTGTCGGGATTGTACACGAACGATCCTTCATGTACAACTGAACTATCGTTTAACGCCAGATAACAAAAATGACTAGTAGTCTTTGCCCAGTAGAGAACCCCTAATAAATACCCCCACCTCTTCACCTTCAAACTCCACAGTCTCGAGTTGTTCAATGCTAGATTGGTGTGTATAAGTGTGAGAGAGTTCTTGGAAGAGAGGAAGGAATTCTTGGGGTTTGGTTCTCTTAAGAGGTAATTTCCTTAAACCTCTCTTGTTATTTTTCTAGCATGTTACTTTTAGTGTTCTTATTTTCGTAGCTTAGTAGTTAGCCTCATATTTCTGCCTAGTTTAAGATTTATTATAGAGTTTATGTTAGATTATCAGTGCTTTAGTAAGATTGTTAGAGTTAGACGTTGTTTAACCTACATGCTCATGTTAGCTTAAGCTCACTACCATAGGAAGATTTGTGTAAACCTTAGGTGATGATAAGAGTAAGTTTCAGAAAGTTTTTGACCTAGAACACCATTTTGTGTCCAAAGGAACATTCGTGCCCCGATAAAGGAACATTCGTTCTTAAAGAAAAGATAAGTCCATTTAAAGGGAACAATCGTGTCTTGGGCAGTTTTGGGTAGTTTAGGGTTTGTAATGATTCTAGCCTAGATTTAGACTAATGATTAGATCATTTCTCAGATTCCGACGTCGGAAATTGTGTAGAAGACTATTTGGTTGATCCTTACGACATAAGTGAGAAAAAATTCACATGGATACTTGTTATTGTTATTTTTCGCATAACATGATTATTTTATGTACAGAACATGTATTTTTACAACTCTCATGAAATGTCTATTTATGATTAAACTGTGGACTCCATTTTGTGAAATGGTTGTAGTTAAAAAGATAATGAAATAATGAGTTTGTAAAATGTATGCATATAAAAGATGGTGAAATACTAATGTTGCATCTAGGCCTATAAACAAGCCGAGCCGGGCCGAGCTTTGCCATTCCCGACTCGGCTCATTTAATAAACCTACTAAACGAGTCGAGCTCGAGTTCGAACCGAGCTGAAAAACCTCAGCTCAAACTCGACTCACTAAGCAATATCCCAACTCGAACTCGAGCTCGCTTAAGCTCGAGCTTGTTTAAAAAATTTAGTTGAGCCGAGCCGAGCCTCGACTCGTTATCCATAAAAAGGCTTTTCAGCCCAAATGGGCTCAGCCGTTTAAATGACCCAAAGATTGCCCTCAAAAAAAAAAAAAATTCTTCACTCTTCTTAGTCGACTTGAGTGAACAAGTCAACCAATCAGAGACTTGCTTATTTCACTCCACCAGCAGGGCTTTTATAAGTGTAAAATGTGAGAGTAGTTTCTGATTCTTTCGTTGTGGGACAAAGTCTCTCTTGTAAGCATTAACAAACATTGGGTCACAAGGTGACCCAAACCTTGTGACCCACTGCCGTGGGTCAGCAAACCCACGGCAGGGTCACTGGTGACCCTTCGTGGTCACGGCGTGACCCACGATGTGACCCCACGAAGGGTCACGGATGACCCACGTTTGGGCCAGCAGGGCTTTTATTAAGTGTAAAAATGGGGAGTAGTTTCTGATTCTTTCGTTGTGGGACAAAGTCTCTCTTGTAGCAATTAGCAAACATTGGGTCACAAGGTGACCCAAACCTTGTGACCCACTGCCGTGGGTCAGGAGCCCATGGCAGGGTCACTGGTGACCCTTCGTGGGTCACGGCGTGACCCACGATGTGACCCACGTTTGGGTTCACCTTGTGACCCATTGTGGGTCACGGGTGACCCTTCGTGGGTTACGCCCGTGACCCACGATGGGTCACGGTGACCCACGTTTGGGTCACCTTGTGACCCAGCCGTGGGTTCACCTAAAAAAATTAAAATTAAAAATTGAAAAAAAAATCAAAAATTAAGGTATAAACCGTAAAATCCTAACGGAGAGGGAGACATTGCAAAAAATTCAAAAACTTGAATACACTAAATTGAGAAATTAAACTTAAAAAGTATATTGCAAAAGTTGTGATATTTTCGAGAGAGTAAGTAAAGACTGAAAGTTATTATATTATCTATTTAGTTAACATGTTTGATGTTACACACTAATCACTAACATAGTAAATTAATTCTCTATATATGTTAACAACTAATACAGTAACATATTAACATATACATTATTACAAATGAATCCAATGATTAATAACTATCTTCAACTACTTTTAACTTATAATTAATAAGTTGCTTATTAATTTAATATACTAAATTATTATATATTAATTGAATGATCAAATAAGATAGATACATATTTTTTTTTCATATATACATAAGAATATTAATTAATATATATGATTACATACTATTATGGCTAAAATACTATGTTAATTAACTGAATTAATATTATTAGTAATAGTTATGATAAGTATATAAATGAATCTGATATAAATATAATGATTAAACCTAACCAAAGTTTTATCTTATTCCTATTATCAATTTGATCTAGTGTTTATATAATTATATGGCATAAGCACAATGTTAGATAACTTAGATCATATGATAAGTGATAATGAATCGATGATATAATTTAATGATAAACCTAACAAATTTTATCTTATTCCTATTATCATTTGATTAGTATTTATATAATGTATGACATAAGTACAATGTTAGATAACTTAAATATATGAAATGATAAGTATATAATATAATGAATCAATGATATAAATTATTATGATTAAAACTTAATAAAGTTTTATCTTATTTCTTTTATCATTTGATATAGTATTTATATACATTATATTGGGCATAAGTACAATGTTAGATAACTTATATCATATGATAATGATAATGAATCAATGATATAAATTATATTGATTAAACCTAATAAAGTTTTATCTTATTCATATATCATTTGAATCTAGGTGTTTATATATATATTGGATAAGCACAATGTTAGATAACTTAGATCATATGATAATTGTAACGCCCAGCATATTTATTGCGAATAATAAATTTAAGTAGTATTTAACTTTGGTTATTTTAATTAATTATTAGTTTATATTAAATAGATTGTTATTTAGTTTGTTAAAATGTGTAGGTTATTATTAGATAATTTAATAAAGAAATATTAGTTAAGACTTTGAATCAAGATTTTTTCTTTAAAAAAAAAAAAAGCATTTTCGTAGCTTTCAAGTGAAAGCTACAGTAAAGAGATAAAAGCCATTTTTGTTGACTTTGTAGCCCTCTCCATTAAAGAGTAGTGATAAGTATTAAAAAAAAAAAAAAAAAAAGGGAACTTTTGCTTCTCTACAACATTCATTTGATCTATCATTTATATAATTATATGGTATAAGCACAATGTTAGATAACTTAGATCATATGATAATGATATTGCTAAGTGTCTAATGATAATGAATCAATGATATAAATTATAATGATTAAACTTAACAAAGTTTTATCGTATTTCTATTATCATTTGATCTAGTATTTATATAATTATATGGCATAAGTACAATATTAGATAACTTAGATCATATAATTATGATAATGATAATAAATCAATTATATCAATTATAATGATTAAACCTAGCAAAGTTTTATCTTATTCTTATTACCATTTGATTTAGTGTTTGTATAATTATATAGCATAAGTACAATGTTAGATAACTTACATCATATGATAATAATAAATATATAATAATATGAATCAATAATAATAAATTAATAATCATAAGTCACAAGTATGATAAAATATTCAATGATAAATGATAATACTTAGGAGTTAGGTGAGATCACAATTCATGTTAAGTATTTTATGATCAATTGATAATTATATACTTAGCATAAGTTGTGAATAATAATTTTTTATCATTACATACTTAGCAATTTAGCATGATTTGTGAGCTCATTATATACTTAACATGTCATATAAATTATATAATGATTTGTGATCACATAATAATATTATTATATGATCATAAATTGAGTAAGCTCGTGAGCCTGAAACGAGTCGGGCGAGCGGGCTTTGTCGAGCCTTAAACGAGCCAGACTCGCGAGCTCCTATCGAGTTTTGTCGGGCGAGTCGGGTATATATCATTTACTAATCGAGCGGGTTTGTACAGTGTCGAGCTCGAGTTCTGATCTAGTTTAACCGGGCGGGTATCGAGCGGGCTGTCGGACGGACTGGCTCGCTTACAGCCCTAGTTGCATCATATGACATGGTACACCATCTTGTGCGAAAAAATGGTCATGGTCTTATTATTATTACAAGTTAACCCTATGGTCAAATGCTCTATTGATAAATGCAAGCCTTGGATCCAATAATTATAGTTTTGTGACCAGCGCATTATTCTTCGAATGAAGTGATTATTACAACTTTGCTAGTAATGTAGGCCACCCGAAGTCGAACTCGTCTGACTGCTAATATATGACAGTATGTTTGTGCAATATTTGGGGTACCAGAATTGTACCAAAAGTCTTTCAAGGACGCGTAAACCTTGCCGAGAGACAGTAATGCCTTAGATAGATCATATTGTTGACATATTACATGCTCTCCAAATATATCATGTATTATATAAATATATTATATTATCATGACATGTTTATACCATAACTGTAATTATCACTATCTACATTTTATAAACTAAGTTCACAAAATGATAACATGCATAACATGTATATTGTTATTCATTAAGTCGTGGACTTACGCTTGAATTTTTTTCACCTGTAAAATATGTGTTGTTTTATAGATAGTTTTGATGATATTGGATCATTCAAGGAGTACAGTCCAACTGGAGAGCATTTTTCGGGTGATTTCTGAGGAGCTAGACCCTGTGTGGCTGATCAGGATGTGGAGAGTAGAACGAGAATCTCTACGTGATATGTTAGACATTATCTTTATGCTTTATTTTTTGAAGGTTATGCTATGATCATGTTGTTAGAACTTATGGTGTAACCTTTCATAGTATTTTAATGATTGGTTTTTTATCGTACATTTGATCGCCTATGGTATTGAAAGAACATTTTGTATGTATTAGGTCGTTACAATATATCTCTCAAACTGAATACATGATTTCTCACAATATAATTTGAAGATATTTGCACTTAAGGGGATTAATAGGCGGCTTAGCATAAGGCTCAACTTATGAAAGCTTGGAATCATGTTGTGATGGTAACAAAAAAAATATTAAGAGCAAGTAAACGAAAACGATGTAAAGGTCAAAATAGTACCACCCTAGACACACAAAACAAAAACAAAAAAATGGAGGCCAATTTTCTAAAGTCTAAATGTCAAAACTATATTCTTGAATGAGTATTTTATTTTTAGAAGCAAAAACAAATTAGTAACTAGTAAGAAATTTTATACTACGATATGAAAAAATTAAACAAAAATAAATTTAAATGTGAAGACTTTGTTCTTTGTTAAATATGAACAACAAGCATTTTTTGTGCATTGAACAACTAATAATATATGTACTGCAATGTAAAAAAGTTAAAACGAAAGTAATGCCCTTCAAATTTTTTTTTTGCAAAATGAAGAAGAAAAAACATTTATACAAAAAAGAGGAAACCATACCAATCGAGAGAACTTGGAAAGTCGCCAAAAAGGGAGGGAAACACAGACTTATCACATATATAGCGAAAAATAACCGCAAACGTTGCAAACACACTATTTTCACAAAACAAGCATATATATATATATAGCAAAGAATGAAAAACAGATAAAGACTTATCACACACACACATATATATATATATAGCAAATAATAAGTGCATTTTACGTCGCAAAACACACTATTTTCATCAAACCAGCATACCCTGTAATTTAGGGTATTCTAATTTTCATCATCCTTATCAAATCTCTAACTTTAAGGTAATCTAAATATATTCTAACATACCCAACTTAGTACTGGTTCTTAAAAAAATAAAAAATAAAAACGGAAATCTCCAGAAGATCAATGCAACGCCCAACGATATCGATCTTTAAGATGTGAATGCTTTCATTCAAGGGACAAGACATCTAACTTGGCTCTTATACCAATTTAGGTGAACCAACTAGTAGGGTTGGGTATCAGTTAATTCGGTGTCGGTAGAGGCTATTTTGACAACTGAACCGAAATTGTCGATTAATTCACCGATTTCATACCGAGATGATTAATTTTCAAAATTAGTTGCTAATCGGTCAATCTGTTAATTGTCGGTCGGTTAATTGGTTAACTGTGTAAGACCGTGAGAGAGCGGCACTGACTGGCAGAGACCATGTGAGACAATGAGAGATTGAGAGAGAGAGAGTGTGGTGACATTTGAAAATGGTCTCGTCTAGTACTATTTCGGTCAGTCTATGAGAGGCTTTTTTTGTCCTTTCCTCTTTACACGTGAGAGCGAGAGAGAGACAGAGAGTATAGAGCTCTATGGTCTCGCTCTTGCTCTCTCCGACTCTCATCTCCACCTTCACCATGGAAGCAAGGGCCTCAACCTCGGCCCATCCTCTTTAGCCTCCATTAGAGATCTTTTGGTTCTCTAGGAGATCGAGAAGCTTATGAGCGACGTCAGGGCAGACAACGTGAAGCACTACGACTAGGTCGATTTCACAATCTTTGCCACCGGAATATCAAGAACATCGCTGAAGCCCTAATCTACAAGGCATGTTTGTGAGACTGAGAATCTAAGAGAGAGAGAGAGAGAGAGAGAGAGCAGAAAGCAGGTTGCGTTTTGAGGAGAGAGAGAGAGAGAGAGAGAGAGTGCGGCGCTTGTGTGGGGAGGAATGAGAATATGAGATAAGATATGGGTGGGTGTTAGTAGTTAGGGTTAGGTTAGCCGGTTAGGGCTTCCAAATGGTGGTGTTTTGATTAAAAAAAATGGATTTTCTAAACTTTCAAAACGATGTTGTTTTGATTAAAAAAATTAAAAATATATATATTAGTTCGGTTAAATTAATTAACCGATTAAAAAACATTTATACTGATTAACCGATTTAACCGAATTTCAGTATAGATTTTGATACCAACTATCGAACCAACAACAATCGGTTACGGTTGATGACTGTTTGGTGGCGGTTAATAGGCGATTACCGGTTAATTTGCTCACCCCTACCAACTAATAACAAAAAATAAGAATATATATATATATGGCTACTTCTAATAAACTATATTCTAAATAACAATAATCAACTTCCTTCTTGATAGTTCCATAGAGGAATGGAAGATCGAGTTCGACTTGGACTAGGATTCTATTTGATTCCATACTAGGACTTTGATTGGTATAGAATCAGAATCGACATGCGGCAGCTTGGCGATATTTACTCTCCTTATTAAACTTGAAAAATAAATGGAAATATAAACTCGATCTCCATATTGGACTCAAACATGACACTTAGACAAGGGTTACATCAGCGCACAAAGGACCCTACCTTCCTCTACTTCCACCTTCAATTTCTCTTTCTTGAGCTCGGACCTTAACCAGGTGTCCTTCCAATAATCCATCCTAACGCTCATGAAGGGCATTGTTTTGTTTGGAAAAACAGTGTGGAGTACTGCCAGACTTCCTTTAAAATGAAAGTCTTCCAATGGGTCCCAAACGTCAAGAAAGAAAGGATCATATCGACCACCAAAAATACTAGTAGAAATGATTGATGACATCTTTGTTTTCTTATGTATTTGGTAATGAGAAATAAAACAACCAGCTGTTGAACCAGGAGATTTAAGAACTCTCCCTGTTCAAGATGTTGTATTTATAAAAATAATGAGGAGAGTGGTGTGTATGGTGGATTTTCATCGCTCTATAATGTGTTAATGAGATGATGTTTTGAGAGACAAATCCTAATTATGGAAAGGATAAAAATTGTGATGGATGAAAGAACAAGGGTGGGAGGAATATATGGTGATTAATGTGGCTTCCATTTGCTCATTGTTGTGGATCTTGATGACTAGAATTCGATTATGCTTTTAATTATACTTTTGTACGTACAAATCACTGAAACTATAAGATGGGAAGAGAAATGTTACACATATGCTTAGAGTGCTTTTGGGATTGCAATTTTGTAAATAATAAGTGCGATTTTAAACCAAATCGTAAAAAATCAATCGTTTGAAAATTGCGTTTTTAAAAAACTGCGATTTGAAAACGCAAAAAATATGTGTTTTCAAATCACAGATAAGGAGATGTTTTTTTGAAAACGCAGAATTTTAAAAGCTAATGTGTGATTTTAAATGCCAAATTGCGATTTTACCAAATATTTACCTGCATTTTTAAAAATCACGTTTTTAAATTGTACGTTTTAAAATTACATTTTTAAAAATTGTACGTTTTAAGGACAGCTCCGCCGCCTTTGTGAGCGAATCCGGAATCGCATCGCTCTGTAGCTTCTTCACATAATCACTGTTGATTCCTTTTATTGCATTGCTTAGCTTGCTCGCCAGATTACCATCATGATCATCAAACTGATCATGTGGTGATAATACAGCCGCAGCAAAGTACCAAAGATTCCCGAACGAATGCATTGGCATGGGTGGGACCATCCTCTGGCGTAAGTTCACTGCATGAATTGCCACATGCACTCTTGCTGGTACTGCTTTTGATTTGGATATCGCCATCAGACGTTTCCATATGAACACTGAAACTGCCTCCACACGCGTTGGGAGCTTCATGAGTACTTGTGAACCCACAGCTGATGTCGAAACCTTGTCTTTCAAAGCTGCTATGCTTGATTTGTCGAACAACAATCTTCTTGTTACAATCTTGTCCTTTGCAATCGACATGTCAGCCTCGTCCCAATTCATATCTTTCGGTGGGAAGTACGTGGCCGTATCAAATTTGGGACACACAGCTTCAAGTACATCTCCACGGGACGTATCGCTCCACGCACCAAGAAAGGTTGTGGCCGAAGCTCCATCTGCGATCCTGTGTGAAACACATACACCAATGGCTACTCCGCCACAGTCAAAGATATTATATTGGACAGCTAAGAGAACTTCACGGCTTCCAACTGGCCATTTCGCGCCACTTCGATAGGGTTCAAATGGCAGAAACTGGTTTAAGATTTCCATGTCGAAGTGTTCCAAAACTTGTGATAAGTTGGACGCAACTCGAGCTTCGTTGTACTCGACACCGTCATCGTTGCAGTCGATTAAGTGGCCTTCTTTGACGCTTCCAGCCAAAGGGTAGAAGCGGTTAAGGGTTTGTTTGAGGGACTTTTTAAGGCGAACAGATTTTTCGACTTGATCAACGTCATCATGGCCATTCTTGGCGGGCGCTTGATAAAAAAGGATAATAGGAATATAAGTTGTGGGTGCAAGTTGGTCTATGAAGGAAAGTTTGTGGGTTCTAAGGTCATGTGGTGTTGGAGATGATGGTTTAATCATTTCCTTTGAGATTATTTCAACATTCATCATCACCATCTCTTTTATGTATTCAGAATCTAATATAACTCACTGAATGTTTATGCTTCTTTTCTAAAGAGGTTGCAGCTTGCTTTTATAGAGACGAGATGGAGACCTCTTTCAAGTTTTAACATGAAATATGGACCTCAGCTATGCTCGGAATTCCCATTTAAGCACGATATTGGATTTGTTTCTTGTAGATTTCACATGATATATGTTGACTTTTGTTATATATTTCACATTGGTAATCCGGACGGGTTAAGTTAATGTGGGGATAGCCCTAGTCACGTATTTCATTCTCATAATAGAACATTAATAATGTTTACAGTACGATAATTTTTACTAAATTTAAATGATAATAGTGCCATATAAAAAAATATAAAAAAAATAATAATAACAACATGATACTTGACCATAAGTCTCCAAATTAACTTTTGAACAACTCAAAGAATAATTTTGTTGAAAAAGATAAAGTGTTGTAAGGACAAATAGTGAAAGAAATTAAGAGGACAGAAGAAGAATTAAAAAGAAATTCTTAAGGCTCAAAGGTACCATTCATCACAGATTACACTACACTCATGGTTCTCTTGACCTTAAGGCTTTTTTGTGAATTTAACTATATATATAGGTTGGTGATTCAATTGATCGTCGATCTACCACCGGCTATTGTATCTTCTCAAGTCCATGTCTCATTTCTTGGTGTGTCAAGAAACAACCGGTTGTTTCTCAGTCAAACACATTGGCTGGGTAACGTGCTTTAGTAATGAAGGTTGCTGAACTCTATTGGATTATAATGGTTTTGAGGGACTTGGGGGGTATTTCTCAATTTCAACTACCTATGGTTTGGTGTGATAATATATATTGGAGACGAGAACTAAGAACACTGAGGAGAGCAAAGAGAGTTATTTGCCCTTTCTGGCCCACCCTCCCTCCACCCATGTTTGCATATAGGAGCCTCGGCCTTTATTTCCAATCCCACGCGATAATTGCTCATTGTGCATATAGATATATATAAGGCAAATATCTAACATTGAGTGAAAAACTTTAAGAAATTAAAGTTAGCAAAAGTCATTTATTGAACAACTTAATCCGGGTCGCTTCGTACATTACTTGGATGCAAAACCAACTACATCGAAAACGAGTGAAAAGTCTACAAAATAATTAATTGCCCAAAATTAATGTAACCGGCGCCATTACTTAACTTACTTCTATGTAAGAGTACTGCTGAAAAGTCTACAAAATAATTAATTGCCCAAAATTAATATAACCAGCGCGGTTACTTAACTTACTTGTATGTAAGAGTACTAGTAATAATTTTTTTAAGATTTTTTTTAAATGAAATGAATTAAATTATTTTTTGCTTTCTTATTTCAAAAATTTTAACAACAATTTTTTTTATCATTTTTTTATACTATTTAAATATTCTTAAAAT
>FXXK01001907.1:0-23277 GCA_900184695.1 Betula pendula
CCAAAAGAGAGACTTGAACATTCAGATCTTCATTCTCTCTATCACTTCTTCACTAGAACATATAAAACAAACACGGCTGCTGCAATAACTGCGATGCCACTGTGTCTGATCCACATGCCCAACTATGAACTCGTTCATTGCAACTTCTAGAAAAGTATTCAAGGACAGCATCTGCCACAGAATGAAGTATTTAGATCAATAATCTGCATGGAAAAGAAGAAACAATAGAGCTCTTACCATTTCGAAGTTCACCAGCCAAAAAGATGGTTGTTTCAGATCCACAGAGTTGCAGTAGGGTAGCCACCAAATCTGCCACTGCTTCCTCACTATAGATATACATCTGAGCCCAGCACTGAAATAATAGAAATTTATCAGTAAGAGTCATCCTGAAAAATAAAAGTGAAAAAATAAACCAAACAAATGTCGAAAGAGTATCAAATTTATACGAAATTTTGGCAGAATCATGTAAGATCAAAGAACCATGTGGTGGTCAACTGAAGAATGAAGGCACCAAAACAGTCATTTATTGCACAACTATTATTTGAAATGCTGTGAATTCCACTTATAACAGACAGATATATGCTTTTTCATACTGGATGCCCACACTAAAAACCCTCACAGAATGATGCTGCAGGGGTTCAATTGCCATGACCTGGAAAAATTGTCAAAATATTGATCTTTCAGAGCCTAAAATTAATGCTTACAAGCCAGAAGAGATAGTAAAGATTAAACGGAGATAGGTACGGTCTTAGTTTGACCATGAATGGATATTTCAATTATAGTATATAGTATTATATTTATATATATAAGTGAATTCAACAAATCTTAAAACTTAAGCTTATGCCCTTTGAGCCTTGTGCCTCGACTCCACAAAGAAGGCAAATAGCTTCACTCCATCTCCTTTTATAACTATGACGTGATTCTCTACTTTCCTACTCAACCCTCGTCACCTGAGGTCAAAAGATAGATTTCTTTTCGACTATAGTTGAGTTTGGACGCAAGCTGACATTAACTTAAATTAAGCTGATCCCTGGACTCTTAGCTATCATTTGATGTCAATACAACTTGGACTGCATTACCAATACTAGACAGTCTTTTATAATGTCCCGATATCAGGTACTTAAACATCATTACTAGAAACAAGATATTAACACAAAATTGACTATCAAAAGAATAAGAAGAACAAAGTTGATTCCACCATAATGTTCTCATTTTTAAAATATTCTTCATTCTGTGAAGAATATTTTAATCTCAAAACAAAACTTTGGCTGACTAAACTATTTCGTAGCAGTTAATATAAGCAAGATCGTATCTCTAAAAGCAGAATCATTTCAGTCCCCTATACGTTATCCATAAAATCTATGCGCCATACCGGCCAACTAAAGCAAGACAAGGCATGAATGAATTTCTTCATTAGCATTCGGTACATCTTTTATCACCAGACCAGAACACAAAAAATTAATGTATCGTTCCAGTAAGGAAGATTAAAGGAGGCTTATTACCATAATCAGGTTTTTGTTCAATAAGGTCCTGGTCAGGATCATCTCCCCATAAAAGTTCCATCACTGTTGCAGAACCCGCACATTTCTTCTTCCAGTAGCCTTAGTCTATCAGGCAGATCGGTAAGAAAACTTGACCAACCCAAAAAGAGCTGCAACGCAGCTTGGAAAAACAAAACATGAATAACATGCCTCAAGTAAGAGAAATTAGATTAACATGAAAAATCTAAGTGAAAACTCTAGTTGTTATAATGACATTATATGTTCTGGTTTCTTCCCATTCAAAGAGACACTCCACAGACAAATACTGATAAGAGTTCATGAACACATTATAGCATAAAAAGATAAAGAAGGATAAAATTAACAAAGAGATCGCGAATTACACAATTACCCAACTAATCCACAGCCAGAGCCAATTCAACAACCTTCTTGCCTTGAAGAAGAAGCATCCCTGAGTCCACAGAATGCTCTAGAAACTTCGCCAGAACAACACCACTGTCCCACATCACTGCTCCAGTTACTCAGGCGTGCTCTGCAGTTGAATAAACCAAATATTAAAAAACAATAGCCCAGATGCTAATGATAGGAGAAGAAGAAAGAGGGATGGTATACCAAGGAAGAATGGGGCTGGAGAATGGAGAGAGAGTGGCCGCAGGCGTCGAGTCGAAGTTGGAGAGAGGATTGGGAGACGGAATGCGTTTGGTTTGGAGAGAGTTGGCTGTTGGATCCCCCACAGCAGCATGGTTCTCCTCCGTAGCTGATTCTTCTCCACCAACAACACCCTCGCCTTCCATCCGTACGATCCTGTCCTTACCATTCACACACCTCTTCTTCTTCATCATCCGCAGTGGCCATGGCTGGCTGGTCTCGTGGTCTTGGGTTTCAAAATGGAAAAGGGTTTTGGGACTAGTTTGGTATTTTCTCTTTTTTTTTTTTCTTTCCCATAATTATTTATTTGGATCCGGCTTAGCTCCTGAGGAAAAATGACGGGGACTATCTCAGGTTTAAAAAAGTGACGGTCCAGATTTGTATACCACTATACTTAGGTAAAACGACGTCGTAGAGAGCTGGAGGCAAACGTTTTAGGAAGACAGTCTCATGCCATAAAGAAAACAACAAAATGAGAAAAGAAAAAAAAAAAAAAGATTTGCCATACATTTTTCTCTGCCCCTTTTCCTGAGAAAGACGAGATAAAAAAATATAGCATTTCTTAAAAATATATATATTGTCTCAACTAAACGCATTTTAAATAAAATTACAAAAAATATATTATTTGAAAGTGTATTTTTTAAAAAAATGTGATTTAAAAACCAATTATTTTAAAAACTAAATTACAATTTTACCAGTTTCCTTTGAATTCGCGATTTTTTTTTTTTTTTCTAATCATTTGAATTTGCGATTTAAAAAACCGTTTATGTACTTTATTGTATGCTAGGTAAACATCCCACCCATGAAGGCAACTGGCTCCTATGGGGAAGTAGCAAATATTTCAGAGGATATATTAGAAAGCATATTCCATGTTTTAAACAAACGCAATGCTCATGGAAAAACAAAAGATAGTTGATAAAGAAATTACATACATGGAAATGGATCAAACAACAATATATTCATTCTTTTTCGACAAAAATTAACCAGAAATTATGCAGTAGGCCAAATTGTCAAAGATTACCCACTTCTCAAAAAATTACTGCGTATGCAAACACACCTGCATGCTTTGTTTCCAGACAAAAAAACAATGAACTGAGTCTTCATGATCCATCAAACAGTATACAAATGAGATGAAATCTTAGCAGTTATTATTTCTTTCAGTCAGAGGGCCCTCATGGTGATTACCTGAGGCCAAAAGATACATTAAGCAAATATAAAACAAAGATATACAAATGGCCGTAACACATAAATTCTAAGACACATTTATAGAACAACTAATCCGAATATGAGTTCCATAAAATTGAAAAAGAATTTATTTCTTTACCATCTCATGGTTGAGCTCTCAGCTCTCACTGCAGTGATCAAAGAAGGAATTCCCAAGGGGCGGTGTGTGTCCAAGTGTTGGGCTTTTTTTTTTTTTGATGAATGAAACAATTTTATAACACCAAAAACAATTACAATGTCTCTCCAGTAGAAACTACTGGACCAACAAACACCTAACCACCAAACCCATTATACAACAAAGAAAAACACCACAGCAGATCCTCAATTTCTGAGACTGCCAAAGAACAACCAAAAGGACACACAGGTCCATCAAAATCAAATCAACACAACAAGAACCAATAGAGGAACACCAAAACATCAACCAGCATCTAGCCAAACAGCAGCCCCACAACAAGCAGTGAAAACTCAGCACAAAATCTGTTGTGAAATGCCCCAACTCAAACACAAATCAATATTTTCAGCACAAACCTTGAATTTCTCTTTACACAATAACTGAGACCGCACTTCCCAGCAAACATTTTGCAGCAGTCTCTCCTCAGAAATCAAGCCAACACCATGTTTCACAGCATTACAAAACTTCCAAACATTATAGACAGTGGCCCCCCAAGCAAGCCTACATATGGTGGCCAATATATTCTTTCCTTTCCAATACTTCATCCCCCACCTAACAATAGAATCCAATCAGAGTGCATGTTTTGCTGAAAACATTTAGCCATAATCCCCCTCCAAAGTCTCTTACTAGGACCACATTCAAAAACTAAATGGTCCCTAGATTCAGTAAAATTCTTGCAAAACAAACATTTAAAATCACCCGACATTCTCCATTTCATCATTTTATCCCGTGGTCAGACAATAGCAAGCCACAAAAAGAAAGTATGCTTAGGAATAGAAAGAGAGTACCAGATGAGCTTGTACCAATCTACCTGAGGCTGCTTCCTACCAATGGCCTCCAAAGTGTCTTTACAGGAAAAACTCTTATTCTTACCAGGAATCCACAAAGGAATATCCTTCACCCCCAAATTCACACAAGATAACATACTTTGGACAGAAGCCCTATTTTCAGATCTTGCAGGCAACCAGGAGCACTCCCTATCCTTAATCACACTAGACAACCGAGTATCTAGCCTACTGCCAGCTTCATACACAATCCTATATCCAAACTTGTCCAACCAAATGCCATCCGGGTGCCAGTTCTCCAACCACAAATATATTCCACTCCCATCCCCAATCTGAAATTTGAAAAAATTCTTGGCTAAATCTCTAAGTTTGAGAATCTTCCTCCAACACCATGTAGCCGAAGGAGGTAAGCTTGAGCAACCAAAAGCACCTTCCTTTGATCAAAATTGCCTTCACCCAAGCCACCCAAAAGACCCCCCTTTAGTAAAAAGATTCCAAATATTTTGACAATGGAAGCTTTATTCCAATCCTCCAACTTCGTTAACCCCAACCCTCCTTCAATCTTAGGCACACAAATAGACTTCCAAGAAACTTTAGCTTTGGCAGGGCAATCATCCTTGCCATTCCATAAGAACCGATTAAATTTTTTGCTCCAAAAGTTTAATCACTTTCTTAGGAAGGATGAAAATGTTAGCCCAATAGGTCTGAATACTAAACAGAACTGAGGAAAGAAGTTGGAGTCTACCTGCAAGTGTTGGGTATTGGTACATGTAAGTGTGCAACATATTGGATTCAATTGTTCCCCGAGATATTCTACCATCCATACCCTTATTCATGTAATTACATGCCAAAACAGTTAAGCTAGGGTGAAGTTATGGAGTAGTAACATAGATTTACAGCTTAAACTAGATGTGGTTCCTCAAATTCATACGTGTTTGCATCCATCCGCCTGTGTCTGTCTGGATGTCACTGCTCTAGTGTGCATGTGTACATGCTTAAATCAATTATAGAAACAGTAACCATATGCAGTCAAGAGAGCAAACTTTAGATACTCAAGAAATTGCTAGCGTTTCAAATTAATCTTCCTTTTGCATACACTCCAAAGAAAAAGAAAAAAAGAAAAAACAATAAGAAAGAAAGAATGGAACCCTCAAGGCAGTAAGCCCCTGGATGACCTGATGCACTGGACGGTAGAAAGGCACTTGCCCAAGCAAGATGAGGGCTCCAATATATAAAATTAGTCAAAAGATAGATAGTGAATTTGTAGTATCTCATATCTAATGAGTTTGACCAATATAGGCATATTCATCGTCATAAATAATGGAGACATAAAGCATTTATTTTTTCTATAAGCGTTTATAGAATCCCATTTTACAATACTGGGTTTTTGGTGCAACAAAGAAAAAAGAGAGAGGGACAACAATTAAGAGAAGATACAAACAAAAATGAAGAAAGATCATAAGTTTCTTATCATTAGAGAGAGAGAAAGAGAGAGAGAGAGAGAGAGAGAGAGAGAGAGAGCAAATGTCATGATTCTTATTATTGTAAAAGCTTCATATTTATATATTTCATTTGTTCTTCATTAACATTAGGAAGGTGAATATCATTGTATAAAAATGCCCCTACTTGAAGTATGCCTAGTTTGTGAGTCATTTAAGTAATTCTAAGAGTAGACCTACTGGTTCAATGAAGCACTGACTTTTCAGCATCATCAGCCAAGGGAGCAAAAAAGGCAACTGCCTCAGCAAAGTCACCTAACACAAAGAGTCATAAGGGATTATCTAGAGTCTTCCCTGCCCAAGTGGCTAGGTGAATACCATCTCACTTTTGACTACATGCATCAACCCATTCTGCATTCTAAATCCAGTAGAAACTAGTAATGAAGCCATGAAGTGACAACATGGGCATAATATCTGCTAGCCTCTAGAATCAACAACTAAAAACACATGTACCCATATACACACAAGCAAAAAAAGATAGAGACAATCACTCGCTTTGCCATCACAAATTAACAAGAAAATCGAAATTAAGGCTTCAGTAAATCAGCCCCTAGACCAATAACAATTCTTTATCATTCAGTGATGGCGGTGCTCCGTCGTTCCCGGAGGTAGTTCGCTCGGCGGTTCCTCCTATGGCGGCGGTTCCCTCTACAGCGCAGTTGGCTCTTACTGTTTCGCCGTGTGAGTTGGATTGTTGTCCTTCGGGGTCACCGGAGAAGCAGCCGGAGTTGAGATCGGCGATCAATTGTTCTGAAATGGAGTCGACAGTCTTCGATTCCTGCGCTGTAGACAGGCCTACTGATCGAGGGTGCGGCTCGCGTGGCTCGGTGAGTGATCTTGTCGGCTGGCTGGGGGTGATGGATCTCTTATTAAGTGATTTGGGCCGGGCTTTTGGGCGTTTGAAGCAAGCCTGGCTGGCTTTGGGTTTGGGCTTGAAGCCCATTTTGGGTCCATCAGGTTTTAAATTGCCTTGGCCATTTAAGACCTCTAAGCCCGTTAAGTCACGATGTAGGAGGCCTTCGAAGGTTGTTTCGGATCCGAGCAAAGGCGTTGCTACGGTTCGTGGAGGTCTTCGTCTCTCAGCTCGGAGGAGGAAGCCGGCTCCGGCGACCGGTTCTGTGCTGCTTGACGCGACGTTGATGCCGGCTCCGGCAACAGATTCTGAGGTCGCGCAGTTTTCCGATGTGGGTCTTGGGTCGTCGACGGTTTCTGGAAGCGGACCCGGATTTGGGGGGGAGTCCTTTTGCTCCTTCAGAGGCGTCTGCGCCGATTGTGAGGGATGATTGCTTCAAGTACGAGGGGTCTGTTTCCCGTGCCAATACTTCTGTAGGAATCTTTCTCCGTCAGCGCCGACAGTGAGCCTTCCGGTGGCTGGTTCTTCCCACCTTGTGCACTTCTATAACCGTAAACACAAGGTAAAGAGGGCTTCGAATTGGATTTGGGTCAGTTTGCGGGTGACCTGTTTAGCATAGCCCCTGGTGCTGTGCGCTGGTGGGTGATCAAAGCTCGGTTTCTGGTGGGTCTTCTGGGTTGTTCTCAGCCTTTGAGCCCAGTGGTTTTTCGGGCACCAAGGAGGTGGCGGTCTCTTTGGCTCCCGCAGGGGAGGCCGATAAGTCTTTGGTTTATTCTTCTCCGGCGAAGGGTATGCTCCGGCGGGGATTTCTCATGCCTCGCCCCTGTGGTGGGGTTCCACGTCGGTCTCCCGAGCCTATGAGCTTATCGGAGGTTGGGGAATCTTCTGAGAGGAGTAAATTGGGTGGGGAAGTCTTCGCACTGCCGTGGAATATCTCGGAGGCTGGGGTTGAGGTTGAGGATGGGGTCTCGGGGGTTAATGGTTATCCTGAGGCTGTGGCAGATGCTTTGGCGATCGCTCCTTTTTTGGGAGTCTCATGTGGGGGAGATGAGCAAGGCTTCCTCGATCTGTTGTGTGACATCGAAGAGGGCCATAAGCGGGAGGGCGTGTTTGCGGATGAAGGGGGCTCTGTTGTAAAATCAAAGGGTTGGAGGGAGCGAAAAAATTTAGAATGCTCCCTTAACTTTGATGTTAGTAGTATTGGGTCCAGCCGAGTTAAAAATAGGTCGCTGCAAGTTTAGGGGTTTTTTGCTGTTGTTGTGGGGGCTTGGGGTTCGTTTGTTTTTTTTTTCTTCTTTTTCTTGCTTTTCTGTTGAGGTTTCCTCTTGTATACTTCTAGTGTACTTAGGGGCGTCTTACGCTTTTTTATAAAATTTCTACTTACTTATCAAAAAAAAATAGAAGAGAAAAGATACTTGAACTCAATAACTTGCAGTTTGCTTATCGAAGAGTGCTCTAAGTAGTGTTTACTATCAGGTGGTGCAGTGACAAGAATCTGTGTTTATCAATGATAATAACATTGATTAACATCATATTGTATAAACTGGAGTGGTTAAGCTTATGTTCTCAGACGAAGTCAAAGCCATCATAAGGCACTTATCACTTAATATATATTGCATATAAAATTGCTCCATGCAATCGAAATCGAAACGATTCTACAATAAATCATTTCAATACATATTTGAGTAAAAATATACACCAGTTATAGTTCTGCAATTGGAATTAACTCATTCTGGTGCTAACCACTAACATATCGTATCATGACAAACCTTAGAAATGCGGTACAAGAGTTCCAAGCAGGGACGGTAACACGGGGGGCGGGGGGACCCTAGCCCCCCACAGATTTGGAAAACCTCTCCCTCAACCCTCTACCAAATCTTTTTAAAAGAACCCTAAAAATTTTACAATAAATAAAAATAAATGCATGTGATTACCATGTCAGCATTTTTCAGGTTCTATTTCTATTTTTGGCTATCAATAGAAACGAAGATTGGGAGCTTTTATAATATTGTCGGTAGTTGCCTATCTACCACCAAATTCTTCGCGAATTTTCAAAGCTCTTGCGTCCACTCTTTCCAAATACACCACATTAAGCACAAAGGTGCCATTCTCCAAACTTCTAAAATGTTATGGCTACCCAATTAATCTCTCCAACTTCTCAACAACTCTATTAACCTTCTAGGCATTACCCATTCTACACCAAAAAGACAGAAAATCGAAACCCATAATTCTCTCAGCGCTTTACAGTAAAAAAGAATATGATTTATAGAGTCCCCACTCCTCTTGCACAAACAACACCAATCCACCACTGACATTCATCTTCCTCAAGTTATCCAAAGTCAAGATCTTCTCTAGTGCTGTCATCCAGACAAAGAATGATACTCTCGAAGGAGCTTTAACTCTACATACACTCTTCCAAGGAAATGGAGAACTAGTAGGAATTGACATCGCTAAATAAAATGACCTTACTTCAAACTTCCGCCTTTTTGAAGGGATCCAACATATTTTATCCTCACCGCCTTGTCTCAAGCTAATAGAATACAACATATCAAAGAAAGAAGTGACCATATCTACCTCCTAATCATGCACTAGTCTGGTAAAAGATCTTCTACTGAATATTTCCATTAATAAATTGCATTTTATCCGCCACCCACGCCTCCTTATAGTGTGCAATACTAAACAAATCTGGAAAAGTGACCTTCAGGGGCTGGTCCCCACGTCACAAATCATGTCAAAACTGATCTTCAACCCATCTCTCACCTTATATCTAACAAAACTTGAAAAAACTTTCCACCCCGTCCTTATATATTTCCAAATTGATAAACAGTTGTTAGAAATAATGTCAGAAAAGTTCTAAATAAAACTTCTCCAAGAAAATGGTACAATGCCAAACTTGAAATAAGTTCTGTATAAGACACTCATCACCAAATTTATGAATGAATGTTACAAATAGCATGTCAGAAAAGTTGTAAACATAAACTTGTCCAGGAAAACAACATATGACACCAAACTTGAAATAAGTTTTGTGTAAGATATACATCCCCAAATTAAGAATTCTGTCCATTGATCTTGATTAAACTACTTTAGATACTTAAAAGTGAGTCTTCAAGCATACGGGTAAACTCTAGAAATCAAGTCTTATGGTCTGTCAGCCTCATCTAAACATGTGGCATGCACATGAACATGTATATGTTTGTTCGTCTGTGCATGCGTGAGTGGGTATGTGTGTGAGCGCATGTGGGTGAGTATATATGTGTGCATGTGTGTTTGTGCGTGCACCCATGTGTGTTGACTCATTGAGAGAGAGATATCCAAGAAGAAATTCATATTAATGAAGGGGTTTATTTGTGTGAATGTGCATGTGTGCATGTGAGTGGGTGTATTTGTTTGTGCACACATGTGTCTGTTGAGAGAGAGAGATCCAAGCAGAAAATTCATACAAACAAACCCCTTCATTAATTGAATCTCTTGACTCATATGCAACCTAAAGAAGAATTGAATCTTCTTCAATAGAAAAGAAAATCAAGAAACAAAGTGCTCAATTATTTACGTGTGAGCTCTATTGTGGTAGCAACCCAATTATTTAAATTTAAAAATCTAGATTGACACCAAATCTTGAGAGAATTAGCTCATTAAGGCCTTCAGGATGAACTTATATTATTATTTGAGTGAATGCTCCCCACGAACAATTACTTTTCCATGTAACAAAAATATGGAAGCAATTATTCTATTTACCTAAATTTCTTTTGTTTAGTAATCAAATCTTATTAGAAAGATATGTAATCTATGGATATAAGAAGTATACATAGAACTCTCCTAAAAATTATACACTAAAATTCAAATTATCAACAAATTCTACAAATGAAGGGATATGAACATTTCCACAACCAGTAGATCAATCATACAATACCACATTATAAAGCACTAACTCAAGGATAGACAACTCAACACAATTAAATGTGCAGTTATTCCTCTCTACACATACTGTCCACATAAGGCAAAAGGGGGCCGCTTTCCAAATAGAACTGCTTCTATATGCTTTCCAAAGAGACCTTTATAGATGAAGTACACCTCAACCACTTTCTGAGGAATTACACATTGAAACCCAAAAATCACAAATTTATAAAAACATAACTCTCTAGCAATCAAGTAATGAATTCTTAGGTGATCAATTGTTACCACTACACTTATAATGCAAACCAGTTCACAAGGATGAAGTTCCTTTTTCTGAATTTGTCCACAGTTAAAAATTTTCCCAAAAGCCGCTGTCAAAATAAAAAGTGCAACTTTCCTAAGGAAAGTACATACCGTTATAACTTCTTAACACCTCATAACAAGACTAAACATCAAATTTACCTCCCCATTTGAACTTCCAATTTAACCTAACATCCCATCAATAATTGGCGATTCAAATATAACATATCACAACACAAGTCCACTGATTCTAACTCCCAATCTTGAAAGGCACGGATAAATTTGGATTCCAGGAGCAAATCCCCCCCAACCTCAAAAAAACTATAGTAAGCATATATAGAAGCCTCTTTATCTTCATCGATTAAAGATCAATCTCCAGCCATACATCATGCCAGAAACGCACCCCTTTGTTTATGGGGGAGGAGATGCTAGTTGGTTCAAAGATCATAGGTAGTATAAATGTTATGTTAAGAGTAAGACAATACAATCTAATCCTATCACAAGTTATGTAAATTCCTCCCCCTGTACTTTCAGCTTTGTAATTGTTCTCAAAAGCACAAACGAGCCACCAATTGAACTAATTTCATGCGTGACCGTGACACCAATAAGTTCAAGCAATACCCAAATCCGAAGACCAAGAGCAACATAAACAAATGAAAAAGAAAGCGCCAAAATATGAGAGCAACTAGCAGTACTTACCCTCGAACAAAAGGGAAAAACACCCAAGAAAAAACAGTAACGAAGATGATGTTTTACAATAAAATAAAATAAAGGGTACTCCAAATACCTTAAGAGCTTCTTTGACAATGGGCTCATCGGTGGGATTGAAAAAAAAAGCTTTCACCCCATTTTTGTTATTGCTATGATAACTCCTTAGTCGTACGCTGCTGCTGCGTCTCAGCTCTTTCGATGATGTCAAGGGGTTTACCATGGGATTCTTCGATTTCCACTGTCATCCATGTACTATATATATATATTTATTGTACTAAACACAAAACAGAGGAAACGGAGAGGGAGAGGGAGAGAGAGTAATTAGGAGGGGTCAGTGGTCACGCACCAGTGAACATGACGAGGAAGAACTGAGAAGAAAGAGTGACATCTTTTCAGTTTCTCTGCCGCTTCACTACCAGCCTGCTATACGTTTTCTGCGGTTGCCTTCTATTTTCACACTTTTTATCTTTTCTTTTAGGGAAACTTCAATTAGCTCCTATCAACTTTTATGCATTTTGTAATTGCCCCATTAAATTTTAAAATTTCTCAATTTAATATATTAAAATTTTTTTTCAATCTCCCATCCATTAGAATTTTCGGTTAAATCTTAATCGAATGCTGTTAAATTACCTAATTACCTTTAATATTTTTCAATTTTTATTTTTTATTTTTTTTAAAAAATAACCCACGTTGGGTCACCTTTTTGAAAAAATGTGGATCACGGCGTGACCAACGCGGGTCACCTGTGACTCACGCTGGGTCACGTTCTGACCCAGCCATGGGTCACCAAACCCACGGTGAGATCTGGTGGTGACCTCGCTGTGGGCTACAAACCCATGACTGGGTCACGACGTGACCTAATGGGTCATAAGCTTGACCCAAAATTTTTTAAAAAATAATAATAATAATTTTTTTATTCGGAAATAAGGGTAAATTTGTAATTTTTTTAAAAAGTTAGGGGCATAAAAGTTATTTCACCCATTTGACCATCTGACTTAACAGAATTGGCTAATGGAATGGGGAGATTGAAAAAAAATTAAAACTTGGATACACTAAATTGAGAGATTTTGAAGTTTGGGAGGGTGATTGTAAAAGTGGTGAAACTTCAGGGGGGTTAAGTGAAATTTTCCCTTTCTTTTAGCTTTTCTTCTTTTTTGATAACTTGAAATCGCTTTCTTTTTTTGGCGGGGGAAGGTCTGGGTAATGATACGAGGACAATACAATGGATCGGGAATGAAATAGAGACGATTCAGTTAGTATAAATTAAGGAATAAAATTATCTAAAAAAAATTAAAATGACAATTTTATTTCTTAATTTATATTAAAAAAAATGTTAGATAAATTTTTTGGTAAAAGCACGATTTGAATTTGATCTTCAACTTTTTAAATTTTGATTTTTACTACATAATTTTTTATGAAATTTGAAAAAGGTCATTCCGTCAAAATTAGTCGAGTCTGCCGCCAGATTTTGAAAAATCCATTAGTTCATAAGCCAAAACGACGCCATTAAATGGGGAAAAAAATTACTCTTTTCAAATTTATATGACATTTTTCTAAATTTAAAAAAACAAAATTAAAAACAAAAAACAAAAAAAAAAAAACAAAAAGAAGGAGTAGCCACAGCCACCCTTCTTGGCCACAGGGGGTGGTTTGGCCAAATAAGGGGTGGCCGAACCACCCCCAAAGACCATGTTCTTCCTCCTACCATTACTCGAGCAGGGCTTTATTTCGGTTTTAATTGACTAGAGTAATGCTAAAAGAAATATCAATGTCTTCTTTGTATCATTTCAAAATTGATGTGGTTTTTTATATTACTATTGGATTTATGATATATAACTATTAAATTTTAATCTAGTGGTAATTTTAAAAGGTACATCAATTTGAAAAGACATAAGAGAAACATGGATCTTGCTTCTAGAATTACTGAATTGGCCATTGGATAGCCAGAAAATGAATATAAATAAATATTCAATTTGTGTGTATTTGTCAACGGACTATAGATTCGAGTTATTAATAGTGTTCAATTATTTACCATTTTTTTCTTTCCATGTGATACCAAGACTGTATGGGTATTACCCCCCCACCTGTTAATTTGTAGAGAGGCAAATGAAGCTGCTCATTGTTTGGCGAAAACAGCGCTGAATCAATTACTAAGTCATGTATGGAAGGATTCTCTTCCTGTTTTTATTCACCATTTTGTATTTGCTGAGCAAGGTTCTTTTTCTGGTTAAATGATAGTAAAGGAATGTCCTTTTCAAAAAAAAAGACTGTAGGGGTATACATGTGAACAGATATTAATCGTCTGCCTGCTATTCGCAACTATCTGCATTTGTGGATTCAATTAATAAAAATCATTATCCACATATGCGGATGCAGATAGTGATTTTATGATATACGAATGGGTTTAATAACCTCATCTGATACCCTATATATGCATTATTTTATATTGTGCAGCAGGAGTTGTAGATGGTTTTGTTGGTTATGTTGTTTTCTCATGTAACACTTGGGCAAAAGACAAAAGTAATGTGAAATCAATATATTTTCAAAACATTAGAGCTTAAAAAAAATTAAAACAAGCCAAAACACTAAAAATTGGCATAAATTATTTTCAAAATTGTTTAAAATAAGCTTTAATAGAGAACCAAAAAAAGCCCAAAAGACTACAATAAGCCCAAAAGGTCCATTACCTAATTTGCAGATTGCGGATAATAACTGCATTTAATAACTACACAGATGTAGTTAGTAAAAAATATGATGCGAATATAAATATCTAAAAGTGATATCCGTATTTTGCGAATGCGGAAGCCATTGCAAATATTGCAAATAATCGCATCTCATGTACACCCCTAACCAAAGGAAGGGGAGGTTCAATTATTCACTTATTATTATTCTGAAATCAAATCCATCTATTTAACTTGTGATATATTATATAAGTAAAAAGATTAAGCAAAAATAATAATAATATAATAATAATATATAATAATAATCTATAGATATGTTCGGTACGCGGAATTGTTATTTTTTTAAATAACTTTTATTAAAGATGTAAGAAATGAAATAAAATAGTATTTGTGTTAAAGTATACATATATTTTAATAATTAAAATAGACTTGATAAAATAATTATTTCTTAAATTGAAGGAATAACTATTCCTCTCAAATTGAGAGGAATACTATTCCATTAATCTAAGAAATAATTATTCACTCATAATCATAAGAATGACTAATAAGGCTAATCCATTCAACTTATTATATTCTTATTAAATGTTATTTAAAGAAATAGTTATTCTACGTACCAAACATAATCTATCTATTGATACCTTTTTGCAAAAATCTAATTTCTGTTTCATTGTAAAACTTTTTTTTAAAAAAAAAACATTTTCAATATTACCTAGATACAACATCCATTTTTTACAGGTTTAGATAATTAAGACAAAAAAGACTGAAAAAAAAAGAAGTTGGTTTATTCAGTTGCAGGCCCTCTCGAACATTAAAAAGTTTTTGGAGCTCTTCAAAATAATAATTCCCCAAAAAACAAAACGCTTCTACACTTGTTCAACCACATTTTTTGAGTGAGCACAATAATCCAACATAGTTTTCCTACATGAATTTAAACTCTTTACTATATATATTAGATACAGGAGAGCATACGCATGATGAGATTTTGAGTAAAAGAATTTACAAATCATTGAAAAGTAAACTGGTATGATTTAAATACAAAAGAAACAAATTTGTTTCAAGCACGCACTTCATCTCGCTTGTTCATGCCGTCTAGTTAAGCTGATCTGGAACCCATTTACTAATCGAGCTGAGGGAAAGAAGGACATTTGATCTTCCTTAAGTTGGGTCCACCTGACAACATAGAACATATTATCCAATTAAAATTAGTTGTCTTTACTTTGCAATATGTGCACTCAAGAAATATCTTAAACTCATATCACCTTTTACCATTTGAAATAGAGTAAAAGAAATAAGCAGAAACTTCATTTATCCCACAAATTGTAAAGACTTTAATTTGTTATTATAATTTTAAATTATCAAAATTTGCAATGTCAGTTTCAAAGTTTCAGTACCTTTTAGTTTTATATATTCTTTAGGATCTTTTGTTAAATCTTAACGGAATATATCAAAATGTCTAAAATACCAACGTTTTTAAACCTTTTAAATAAAAAAAAAATTTAGTGACCCACGTACGACCAGGCCATTAAGGGTTTTTTTTTTTTTTTTATTCATTAAGGAAAATTGTATTTTTATAAATTATACAGGAGTATAAGAGACATTTCACCCGTTAGTCATTTGGTTTAACGCAAAACACTAACAATACGGGTGAAGTTAAAAAAAGGCTAAAACATGGGACACCGACATTGCAAATTTTAATAATTCAATATTATAATCGTAAAACGATTGATAGTTCAAAGAATAATTAAGTGGAGTTTCTCCGTGAAAGAATATTAGTTCATTCTTACAATTAGCATGACAAAATTTTAAAAGGATTACTATTAATCCAAATTTCTCATTTAGCCATTTTGTAATTGAAGAGAAGTTCACAATAGAGGTTATGTAAGTTATTTTTGGACTAAAAAATGAGAGAGAGAGAGAGAGAGATGAAGCACCTGTATGTAGTTACAAAGTAATGGAGAAATAAAGCAATTTGCAGGCGAGCTAATTCTGCTCCTGGACAAAATCTTGCACCTCCTCCGAAGGGAGCATAGTACGGGCTACTTCTCCAGTTTCTCTTTTCCTATATTTAAAATTTCTTTGGTAAAATTGAAGGAAAATACCAGCATATATAGATATCTAATTAGTCTCTTTTCCTTTTCTTTTCTTTTTTTTTTTTTTTTTTTTAATTTGAGAAGAGAGGAGGAAAGGACGAGAGCTATAATTAAAATTAAGTAATTGCAATTAATAGATTATGTAGATTAATTACCTCATTTTGAGGGTCCATCCACCTCCAAGGGTTGAATGTTTGAGCTCCCTCGTACACATTCTCATCCAAATGAACTGCCGAAAGAAATGGAACCACAAAGCATCCTTTGGGAATAACATAATCTACAAATTAAACAACATTATTCATAAATGATTGGATTCGCATTTCTGTAAATACCACATCAACATTATAAAATAATTGTGCTATAAAAACGAAATATCTTCTAAAGTTACTCCACAACATATTCAAATAAATGAAATAAAAATATACCTTGGTAATTAACATCTTCTTTAGCCTCCCTCATTAGCCAAATTGCAATACCCCCAATACGAAGTGTTTCATCGATCACCTGTACGTATATTGGAACACCACTTTAGGCTCTCATAGACATATATAGCACGTAGAGTGTAAGATAAAAGGGTCATTATCATAGGAACGTGACGTACGCATTGAGTGAACGACATCGTTTTGTAGTCCTGCCACGTAAGAAGTTCTCCTCCATTACTCCTCAAATTATCTTGTTCGTCCTGTTCACCCATGAAAATTGCAATTTCTTTTCAATTATTTTATATAAATATAAAGATTCAATTAATTAAGAGATTATTAATGTGCTATACGTACAAGAAGCTGCTTCATTGCCCTGGGACAGTGAGTGAGGAAATAAACCGCGAAAAGCATAGTCTTAGCAGTTGTTTCGTTCCCGGCGAAGAGAAGATTGATAATGAAGTCCGGCACCGCATCATCCGGCAAGCTTTCTTCTTCTAGCAGTCTTCCAAGTACACCACCACCACCAACTTCTGATGCACCTTCTTGTCTCTGCACCTCAATTATCTTCTTTATATTGCTTATTATTTTCTCCCTTGCCTGTTCAAACATATTACAATATTAATCCATACAAATTTCAGAACACACTCAAAATATTTTCTTGGGCTTAATTTGGCCATTAAGAGTATTTTTTCCGTTTCGGGTACATTGTAAATTTTTGATAGTTTGAAGGATATTGATTCAAATTTTATATGCATGTTACCTTCATGGCAGTGTGATAAGCGAAGCACTTCAAGTTGATTGGAATAGATAGACAACCATCCACAAAGTCAGAGAACAATCGAGCCATCTCGTTTACTTCTGAATCGCTTCTGACGCCCAATAGTTGATTAACCATTAGATTGATAGCCACCTATATATATATATATATAAACCAGAGATTATATATATCGATCCCAAAGAAAAAGAAAATAAAAGGCCAAACAAATTATCGATGAAGTAAGCATTAATATAAAGAACATTTTACTTACACTATTTCCTGATCTCTCATCACTTTTATAATTATGCATATTTTTTAACTTTAAAAAGTGTCAATTTAGAGTTATCATATTTTCAGAAGTTTGTAATCTCAACCATTCTGTTTAAATTGAACGCAAAATGCTCTCATCCTATTTTTTTTTTTAATTTTTAATTATTAAAACAAGATATTTTTGTAATTTTATAAACATCTTAGAGGTATTTTGAAAATTTTACTCACCAATTTGAACGGGAGAGTAGACATTACAAACTTTTGAAAGATAATAACTCTGAATTGACATTTTTTAAAATTTAAGATATAATTATAAAATTAATAAAAAATTAAGAGTATAGTACGTGAAGTTTTTTTTAATAGAACGTGCGTGATGCAAAAGTTACTTGCCTTTCGGCAGACATCCTGGAGGAAAACAACTTGATTGTCGTGGGAAGTGCTAAAAGTTTGAAGCATGACCATTTGAATGTCTTTCAAGAAATGGGAGTTGAGCTTATCGAGGCGCATCATATTGGAGGCAATTGCATGAAGTTTCCTCTGTTGCTCTCCTTGCACTGTGATTATGCCATTTTTCCCGACCAAATCTCTGAAAGATTTCGGATAGCACGACCCGAATAATTTCCCTTCGTTTTGCATTACGAATCGGTTAAAGCTCGGGTCGGCTGAAACCACGGCCCATTTACCGAACAGGCTGCATGAAAATATCTTGCCGAACCTTTTCACCTGCTCTTCAACGAAGCTAGGGGGATGAGAACTTGCGACCGCTTGGTACCAGCTGAAGCTGTCGCCGACAACCGGCCACCCTCTTCTTCCCGGCGGAAGTCTGCGTGTGCTCTTCTCTGCCGTCTTCTTTTGAAATAATCTTGTGAGAAAAACAATCAACAATAGCATTGCAAGCGCAAAAGCCCATTCTCCTGAATATATTTCTCTGATCATTTTCTTTGAGAAAAAAAAATTGGGAGAGAGAGGAAGAGAGATCGTGGACTGAAACCTGCCAGAAAAGTTTATCATTTATAGTAAGTTAGATTTAAAAAAATTATCTCTTATACAACGTTTCCGCCGGTTGAAAATACGATAAAAAATGCAAAGAAGCTTCGTTGACATAATATAAGTAGAGCATGTTGTAGTATTTCCTAATTTAAGTTATAATTCCTATATATATATATATATATATTGTGTAAGTTATACTCTAGGGACTTGGTCATTGCAGTGTCAAGTGCCAAATATAAAATTAATTATATCATTCTCTGTGAGATATATATGATCAACATATATAATATTAGTTCCACCTGTAACGTAATTCTTTAAGAGAATGACCTTTCTACGGCTTAATCTAGCTAAAAAATATAGAAAACTTCCTCGTGGAAGAGAACGTTTATTTATTTGAAATTAATTAATATGCTTGTATTACTTTCAAATATAAAGAATATTATTATTCTTCACACTCATTTATCAACTCGGCTGATGTAGACGTGTTTTAAAGTCGTTGATCTTTAACTCCAAGGGATTGTTGGCCTAGTGGTCGAAGGCTTAAGGTCTTTAGAGAATATTATCTCTTAGGTTTTAAGATTGAAACTTACCAAGTGTTACAACCTTCTTGGGGTTAGCTACTTGGGTGATTAATCTCAAGACTCTGACATCTACGCTCGGTAAATTATAGTTATATGGTGAGCTTGTAGTATTACTAAGCCCTTATAAGGTTGAAGCCAAATACCTTATATACGAAAATAAAAATAATAAAAAAAATAAAAAAAAACCAGTCGTTTATCTTTTCATAAGCACAATCTTCTTGGCAAGAAAAGGTGATGAAAAACTCCTTTAAAGAAAAGAATAGGCCAAAAGATACGTAATGCGGAGAAAAGAGCTTGAAATACCTTGCTATGAAGGATAGCCGACCAGCTGCATTCTGGTAAAACTTTGAAGCATTTCATTTATCCCTCGTAGAGCCAAATTTCAACATCGATCTAAAAAGGGAAATATATTATAATCTTGTCGGAACAAAGAGTGACCTAACTCCTAAAAATGGTAACATATAATTAATTGCATGCATCTCCTTAATTAAGGAGGTTTAGAAAGCCTTTTAAAGAGAGACAATTAAGGGGGAAGGGGGGCAAGGTTTTATTCATGGAAAAGTGAGATGGGTTCACTTACTATGCGCCAAAATTGTCCCTTTTTTTCGGTGCATTTAAAGTGTCTTAACTTTATTTTTCAACCGCAGATCGAAGATTAAAATAAGGTGGGTGCTCTTCAAGGTAAAGAGATATTCTCATGACCAACATCATGTTCACACAAGTTTGACTCACTTTCTTTTATGTGTTACCTTAATTTATTTCGAAGCAATATACTATATTATTCAACTTGTCAGCTTTTAAAACCAAACACATCCACCAGTTTTGGAGCTCAAGAATGCAACGACGCGGCTTGGACACTTAATTAATCACTAATATTAGCTTCGAGCAACCCACCAAAGTTAACCGACGTGGCTGCTTTATCCTTGAGGTTGGGGTAGGATTGACGATTCATGTTCACGTGTTGGTTTTGAACTCTATCGAGTATAAAATTATATAGGTAAATTTTAATTTTATATATTTTAATTAAACGAGTCAAACTTTCAACTCTAATCTATTAATTTTATACTGAGTTTGTAAGTCGTATAAAAAATTGTCAATCTTAAATGTCGTTTGTTGAGTTCAAATTGTATAAATACATAAATATAAAACTATATAGGTCAATTTTATCTATTTAATTAAATAAATTAAATCTCTTAATTATAGTTCATTAATTTTATGTTAAATTCGTGTAAAATTATCATATTTAAAGATCACATCAAAAATTACTAGAGGAGTAGAGGTGTGTTGTACATCATGGAGCCACTAATCAAGTCAAAGATATAAAGGCAGTTGAAGGCTAGTTTTCAGGCCGCTTTCCAAGAATTAAGGCCCTGAATTTCTGGCGCAACTTAGCCAAATAAAATATTAGCTATGTGTAGAATGATTCATATCTAGAATTCTAGATCACAATATGCCAGCCAGGGCCAGCCGAGCACGTTTCAATCTATTGATTTATTTACCCTTCCAGCTGTTTGTTTTTGGTTCACATTATTTGATCAAATGGCACACTTGAAAAAAGTCAGAAAGAGTACTACAGGAAACAGCATCTGATTCTTATTGTAATAATCTCTATATATGAAAATAAAAAAAATAAAAGACGACTAAATGTATGCTTGTTCACATTTCTAATTTTATTGGATTTTTCTGAGAATCTGCAGAATATTAAACAAGAATGCTTAAAATGATGACGTTTGATTATACCGCTTGGAAAAAAAAAATACAAATGTAAGAATCTACGTACAGATATATATTTCTATATTTCTATTTCTTATTTATTCCTTCTAGATGGATTGAGAACAATTGGGACCAGGATCCACGGCCGGATCGGCAATTTCCATGGTGAGAAACATGCCACGTTATATGTAAATAAAAAAAAAAAATTCACTTTTTACAAAAAGAGATTCATCACTTTTGCAAAAAATAAAAATAAAAAACCAAAGATAAAAAATGGAAAAGAATCCAAAAATGCCACAGCCTTTTTTCTTTCATCCCTTGAAATAATTCAATACATCCTGTTCACAAACGATGACCTTTGTGCCTTTCACGACAGGGGTTGACACCTAATGTTTTTCACCAATGAGATTAGAACAAAATAATGTGATTATTTCACCAAAAGCCAGCACAGCCCGCCTTGCTCCTCCGCTCTCTCTGCGACGCGCAAAGTCCACCAACAATTTCGCTGCTGCCTCCTCGGCCAACAGCGCAGATACGAGCCACTGCACACGTGGCAGATCTGACCACGCAGCACCAGTGCGTTGGCCCCGCGCAGTGCGCTGCGGCGAGTTGGCGCGCAACACAGCTGTTAGTCCGGAAGATCAGCAGCAATTGTGGCGAAGCCTGTCTCGCCGAGCATGGTTTGCGGCAGCTCTGTCCGCCATCGATGCAGCCTTGGGGCTGGCGCCTTGCGCGCTGGCAACGGCCTTCTCTGCCGCGCGTTGCAGCCAAAGCAGGCCGCAGTGCGCTGGCGCTGGCGCAGCGGCCTCTCCGGCGCAGGTTGCCGCAGGAAGGTGGAGGCGTGACCAGCCTCCAGCGTAGGGTGGCGGTGGAATGGTAGGTCAGGACTGATGAGAGAGAATGGGTTTGTAATATGGTATTTTTGTGCTTATTTGAGTTTGATGCGAAATGCTTGATGTTGTCACTCTCTCATTTAGATAGGCAAAAAGCCATGGTTTATAACCACGCACTATATAGATTCAACTCTTTTCCCTTTATCCCACTCTTTATTTTTCTCTTTCTTCTCATTTTCTTATCGTTAATACTTCTCAAAATACAGTCTTAATTTTTATTTTTATTTTGATGAATTCTTAATGTTAGTTTTTCAAATTATATATGATTTCTTTCTTCGGAGTTCAGAAAAGACAACCATGGGGTTCTTTGTTTAGGACCCATCTGATTCTTTAAGCTCCATCACCAAGGGTTGAAATTTCAAAAGATTATCACTTAGGATTGGGTTGTGTCAAGGAGATGCAGATGTGAGGAGAGAGAGAGGCATCGCCATCGCAGATCTGGGCTCGTTGTTGCCGTTTCGCAATGCTGCCGTGTGTTGCTATTGTGTATTGGCGGAAGCTCATTGTCGTCGTTGTCCAGCAGTGGTGGTGGATGCACACTAGCGTGGTGTACATCTTGTGATCTTCGCCATGGCAAGACGCGTCGGCTCCCATCCCGTAGCTTGATAGCAGGTGTAAAACGGCGTATTCCAGCAATGGATCCACTGCATGTGTCGGCGGGGGATCAGGGGCTTCTTTTGGTGGTCTGGTTTTTGAATTCTCTTTTCTTTTTCTTTTTTTTTTTTCTCTTTTTCCTACTACATCCTTTGAGAGCAGTGTGAATAAGAAAAAAATACCGGTTGTCTTATTTACTCACATTTATAAGGGTTAAACACTTTTTCAGTACATGTTATTTACACAAAAGACAAATGGCTACCTCGGCTTTAAAAAGTATCACATGTGGTATTTATAATTAATGATAATACCCAATTGGTATTCCCGTCTACATTTTGTCAAAAAAGTTAACGGAGCACCACATCACCACTACTTAAAATGAGATACGTGTCCAGTGGGCCAAGTATAGAGCCACGTCAGCTAAAAAAATTAATAAAATAATAATAATAATACTAAAACTTAAAAAACAAAAAACAAAAAAGCATTTTTTTCTAAAAAACAAATGGGGGTGGCCAGCCACCCTCATTTGGCTCTGGGATGGTTTCGATCATCCTAAACCAACTAATTTGGGGTGGTCGAACCACCTCTAACTTGCAAAAGGGGGTGGTCAAAGCCACCCCCATTGGCTTTCATTTTGGCTAAGGGGGTGGCCAAGAAATTTCATAGTCCAAACTATTAGTATGTCAATTTTTATTTTCTTT
>FXXK01001907.1:44244-55928 GCA_900184695.1 Betula pendula
AGGGTTTGGGTATTTTTTTTTTTTGTTCTTTTCTTTTTATTTTGATATTAACTGTAACTTTTTTTTTTTGTTACCTTCATCTTGCATGCTGGCAAGTTCTTTTTGCAATCGTGCCTGAAAACTGTTTGCTCTGTTGTGCAAAAGAAGAGGACAGTGAATGCTTTATTATGTATTTGGTAACTATAATTTGTTTCATTATATGTTTCATTGGCCAATTTGTAGGTGAGATAACTATATACCTATATGATTATATATATGAGTATACTATTATATACTATATATATAGTAGTACACATTTTTGTGTTTACTTGGTATCAATTGCTTAACAGGTATACAACGTTCACACTAAAAGATCTTCTTTAAGCCTAGTTTGTGGTTAGGTCAATTCGATTAACACTCCTACGGTAACATTACCGAAGCTTAAAACCATTCATCGCCATATGGAAAAGTAATATTATCATACAGAAATAAATTGTTTTTGTTTTTTTTTTAAAAGAGAAAGATATATAAGAAGGTTCAAAAAAAAAAGAAATTAATACTACTTATTGATTTGTGGACTTAGCCAACCCACGATCAAATACATTTCTTTTTGTTTTTTAAAAAGAAAGGTCCCATATACCCCCTTCAAACTCCACCTTAATTGGGACAATGTCTCCCCAAAAGATCAAACTATTGTCAATGTACATCCACATGGGACAACAGGAAGCCTGTAATAAAATAAATAAAAAAATCTAAAAAAAAAGAACCAGCTACTTTTTTTTTTTTTAAAAAAAAAACCACAATCACCGTATTGGGCACAACTTCATTTAACGAATTATTTTTTGTGATTTACAATTATTTTGTTAAAATCATCAGGGCTGGCCAACACAAGTTGTTTGGGGTTGGCATTTGATGAGTTTAAACCAAAAATTTTCATTTAACCAATTATTTTTTAAAATTTTTGAATTATTAAGGGCTAGAGTCAGAAACCTATAACTAAAAAATTAAACAGACAAAAACAAAAAAGTAAGTTGTTTTCTAAAAAACACCATTGGGCTATATTCATTTTTTTTAAAAAAAAAAAAATTATCAAGATTTTCGTTGTTTAAAAATTATTTATTTAAAAAAGTTATTTTTTTGAGTTCATAAGGTTTTTTGTCTTTTTGCTGGCTTAGGGCGACATAACAATCTATTTGTCGTTTGAGGAGGACCTGTCAACAATAAAGTTTGTAAAGAAAATATTATTTCTTACAGTGGTAGTTGAAGAGGGTACCTAAGGCTTTTTGTTTTTTTTTTTCTTTTTTAAAAATTTTATATTAGTACATTTATACGTTTCATAACCACAAAACCAAAAAATTAAAATTCGGAACAAAAAAATAGATCTTTATGTGATAAAGTCAAACTGTGGTCTTTTTCTTTTGTTCCATTGGTAGCGTGATTTAATAGTTTTGGAATCCCATGATAGACTCAATTATAAAGTCAAGCATTTTCTTTTTTCCTTTTGTTTTTTTCGTTTTTATTGGTATTTCAATTTCTCATTGTTTGGCATTTCAGATTTGTAACGGTGGTAAACTTGAGATTTGAATACTAATTACTGCAGATTAGAAGGCACCGGTCTCCCTCTTCTTTATTAGCCTTCCACCAATGTTCCTTCGAGCCTTGGTACAATTTGTCAGGCGTGTCTACTCACTTCCTTCTATGCATTATTACCCACATGGTTTTCCTGATGATTCAAGCTATATCTCTATTTTCTTTCCTTTCTTCTCATATACGAAACTCAAAGAACGTTTCATCTTCCTTCTTCTTCCTTTGAAATACCCTTCTCATCTCTCAATCGCGGTCGTTCAACTCGGGCCAAGAATCGCCGCCAGGTGAAGAGGCGCGAGGTGGGCCTTGGCGCTGGGGCAACCGCGACACTCCAGGCGACGGCGGGAGGGAGCGGTGTGGCGCAGCTGGTGTGTTGCGGACGCCAGAGAGTTCTCATCTTGCGGTCCTCTGTTGGCGCCCTAGGCGAAGCCGCCAACCTGCTTCTGCTGCCGAACGGGGAATTTTGTCGAGAAGGGGCCCCTTTGTGGCCATCCGTGGGCGGCGCGGAGCCCTTTACTGGGATATCAAGAACTGCCTTCATGGGTTTGATCGACAGGAATGGGTGGGCGTCTGGGAGACGAGAATTAACACGCTCCATAAGAGCAGGACGCGCCAAGTAATAAGAATTAGTGCGACAGTGGGAAGGGGAGTACTGAGCCGAAACTCGAACCGAGTACCCGCAGTTCGAGCTCGGGCCTAAAATTGAACCGAGTCCTGAGCTCGATTTCAGCAGCATGGATCTCACCTTGCCAAGCGAGTTCGATAACATATAAAACAAAGGCTCGTGTCAATATTTACATAGGATAGAGGTTTCAAGTTCTTGAAGTAAAAAAAAGTTCGAACGAAGCCCAAGTTACGAGGGCAAGATACTCGCTCAAACTCGATGGTATACACCTATGTAGGCGTATAGAACGGATCTTATTTCTGTTGAGCAAAGTAATTGCGTTATCAGCGTTTCCCAAACATTAATTGTGAGAATATAAAACGGGCATAAGGTTATCTCTACGTTTTGATTCTTACGGTTAAGGGAGCATGTTGCTTCAAAAAGCAATGAAGGTAGGCCGACTTATGGGAATGGATTCCCTATTGGAGGGTGTGTGGAAGAGTTTCTTTTTACTTATCCAGTAAAGGGTCTATGTACGGCGCGCTAACGATAAGTGAATGTGGTTACTCAAGATGAGCATTGGGCCTGCAGGCGGCCTTACCTTTCCCGACTGAATAAATCCGTTTCGCAGCCGAAGAGTTGCTGACTTCGCTAGGGCGCCACCGGGATACCCGAAGAGGCGTGGAGTAGGCTCTGTGTGGCCAGCACTGCACACTTGCGCCAACCGCTTCTCCGGCGGCGTCTGATATCTGGAGTGTCGCGTGCCCTTTGCTGCAATGCGCCAACGCGCTCTGTATTCGCTTGCTTTTCCACTACCAAAACGGCCCCCTGGGCTCGGCTGATTTCTTGTCCGGAAGGATTCATGTTGAACGCGCTGAGGTAGTGAGGATTAGGAGACAAGTCGTGATTCTATTACATATGGAAGGACGAAAGAAAAAGACTGATTGTTGTTAGATTTTGTTCTCTGGAAAAGGGTAAAGAAAATAAGAATTCTCGCTAAGCTTGTCATGCATGCAGAAATGCAATGTGTTCTGTTGGCAGTGGGGACAGTCTAGAGAAGCAAAGTTGAGTAGACAGCGGATGGAAATTTTACCTACAGGACTGTCGATGATACATATTACATCAGGAGGACGGAAAAGCTAATAATGACAAGATGGTGATACGATTAGTAGCTTCTTAATACTCAGGGAGCTCAATTAGTAAATGTCAAAAATCTTATGATTTACACTTCACAAATCTGAAAAGATTGCCGCAAAACAATATAGAGAAAATTGAAATTAGGCAGTTAATATCGAAATCAGATCAAAAGGGTTTACGAGGTATGGAAACGGGTAGCGTCTCATAGAGAACTCCTTATAGATCTATCAAGTACTATCGGATTCCAAGCACACGATGATACTACTATTCGCTTCTAGACCACGGAGGAATTCATAACCATGTAAAAAAAAAAAGGAAAAACACTGTCTTTGACTTATCAAAACATCTAACAGGGAAGGTCTCCTATTTTCTGGATCGACAAACTTGTCGCGTATTTTCTCTTTGGTACTCTCTGCATTTTTCGTTTAATTTTGTGACTGCGCACCTGTTCAGGGATCACTGTACTAATATCAATTTTAAAAAAAAAAAAAAAAAAAAAAACAAGTCCTAGACCCTCTTCAACCACTATTGATGAAAATATTTTTCTTAACTTTTAATTTGCAGTTTCTCCAATATCATAGAATGTCTCCCTTAAGCAGCAAAAAGGACAAAAATAAATGACTCATAAAAAAAATATAACGAAAACTAGTAAACTTTTGGTTTTTTTAAATACAAAAACCATTTGAACTCAAATATGATCCTCTCGCCTGCGGGTTTTGTGTCAAAAATAACGGTAGTGTTTTTAAAAAATTATCACTCTCACCTTCTTGATATGGTTGTTTTGCTTATTTGTGTTTAAAATCTTTTTAGGTTCTAGTTTTTTTCTGAGCCCTATGAATTCCAACAATATTTTAAATAATTATATAGTTTTGTTAAACAGATGAGATTGTTTGGGTTGTACGTTAGGGGTTCGCACGCCACCGGCCAAACACTTTGTACCCTAATAATAATTGTCGGCAACACGGTATCCCCCATTATTTTAATGTTTTTTTGAATGTAACTGATTTAAAGAATAAAATTATTTTATTTGTTTTTGACTGAAAAATAAACCAAAATTATTGTTTACAATGAATACAAATCGTTTTGACCTGTAAATTCCGATCTATAGATGTTGTGTTACGTGTGTTTTGTTTTTTTTTAAAAAAATAAGATACAGTGACAATATAGCTGTTTTTATTTCTTTTAGTTATTATTTTTTTGGTAAACCACATTTTCTAAATTACCTTTAAGGGCATTTTGTATTGGTAGAATGTATATAGCTTTGGTGAAACTAATATGTTATGGGATCTCTGTTTTGGGGAACATCTCGTCACTCGTATTACGTTCTCACAATAGAGTTAAAACTTTCGCTAAAAGTAGAGATGCTTTGACCAAGGTAATAATCGACTATATTTAAACACACTATTATAATAGGAATTATTAGTTTAGTTGCTGGTATTAAGAAGCACCTAACAAACGTGAAATATGCATGCTTTTTTCGATCGGTGCATTATGTGAATTTGTGGGGTCTGGTATAAGGCTTATAAGTTTTAATTAACTGCAATAATAAATCGTTAATTCTTATTTTAAATCGCTCTAATTTTATAGACCCTTTAGTTTGGTACAATTTTATATTGCTGTCGTTCTCTTTTAAAAAAACACCGTGAAAAAAACTCAGGTTTCGCTGAATCGTTCTTCTTTACATTGATATATTATTTTCAATTACATAATCGGGGCGATGATGGTATAATTTTAGTTAAGGTCTTAATTTAACGGGAGTTAGTGTATTCTTCACGTGGAGGTGTTTAAGATATAGGATTATGCTTAGATTTCTTAACACTTGACAAACGGCTCATTAAGAGGGAATCTTCCTTGATCTAGTGTGAGTTTACGTTTGTTGTATTATTGTAACCATTATTCCATAGGTGGATTACTCTCAAATTGTAAAAATGAACGTAACCAAAACCTACGTAGGGACTTTTTATGCATTTTTTCCCTAAAAAAAAAAAAAAAAAAAAAACTTGTTACATTTTAGAATTTGTTTAGACAGCCATCTAATAGTACCCAGATTATTGAACCATTCGGGGTATATACTATACTAGTGCTGCTTTTGACTGAGCATATCATATAATATAAAAAGGATATAAACAAATACGTAGAGAATAAGAATGCTTATAACTCGCGTCACTGCTTCATGATTTTAACGTAATTTGTTCCACTTCTTCTATGTCACCTTCGGAGGTATTATTTAATTAATGGTCTCATTGGTGCTCATTCCTCTATCTTCTCACTTTGGATAGTAATAATGTTATCCTCAAACCACATATATATGATAAACTAGAGTATAAGTATCAAATAAAACTAAAATAACATGAGCATTTTCAATCTTGTGTGTTGTACTATAGAGAGTGTTATACAGTTGCCATATTGTGTTATGATTGAAAAGGAACTGAGCATGCAAGGTGAATGTTGAGGTAATACCAATATATTTAACAGGATCAGACAAAGTGGTACAGTTGGAATATTTGAATCAAATATAAGAATAGAAAGTACAAAAAAAAAAAATACAAATAATTATAGACCCTAATAACATTATTGCTATTTATCTTAATATTCTCGTATATATTGAAAATCTACAATAGCTTGGAATACTAAACTGATTAACATCATTTAAGTTATTTGTCGCAAAATGATATCTTCTGAATTACATGAGAAATTCTCTAACAAAATCAGATTTATATTGCCTCTAACTTACGACCATCAACTATAACTGTAGAGGTTCAAAACTGGTTTATATTTCATATATATATGTTATAAAATTTATTTATTTATTACCACAGATATATATATCTTTATAATATCTTATATAATAAATTATTGATTATGCTCTTTTAATGATAATATATACCTGATAATTATCAAAACTAAATTTACACATGTGTGTGGCAATCTCTGTGCAATCGCTTGCTACCAGATGCAACACAAGTGTCGCTGTGAGTGGTGAGCAATATTGTGTGACAGTAATTAATGGATGTCGACATGTGTAACAGTCACAGAGTCAGTAGTATAACTACGAATTCTGCTAAACTTTTATTTCTTTATTTTCTTTTGGAACTATTTTAGTGAGCTCAAATCATTTCACATTCTTCCTTATTGTTTTTAGAGACGATTGTGGATATCAGTATTCAGATTTTGAAACTACACTGCATGGCCCGTAGCTAATGACTAGATCATTGTCCTTTAAAAGATCTGTCTTCGATCATATGAATGTGACATCGATATATTGCACTATGCACTTTTAACAGTATTAAGATAAAATGTTTTTGCTAGACTTGTTTATCTCTCTCCTTCCTCTCTTTATCTCCAAATTTAGTATTTTCATCGTAAACGATACAGGCATTTTATTTCTGATTACGATGGTTAAAAAATTGATTGTAAACTATAATCTAAATAATTCTAAATAAAATATCTATGATCTAAATTCTAATAATAATTGGTGATCATTTTAGAGTGGGTGAATAATAACACAGGACAATTTTGGTCTATATGCTCTCTAATGATGGGACCTCATATGCTCTATTTTATGTTGCACACTAGTCACTAGCATAGTAACTTGACAGGCTCCTTATAAATGCCAAGTATAGTTACTCTTGATAAGCGATGTAGTAATACTCTAATCACTTAGAATGACATTTAATACACTAATGATAGTTATGACGATCAACTTCCTCAAAACATATTATTTTCAATTGCATTCCTGTCTATAATTATATAGTTATAAAATTATTGCTTTCAATATTATTCATTATACATAAATTTAAGGGCCATTATGGGATCTTTTATGAAAAGCCAATATAATAGATAAATATTTTAAGTCCTAGATGTTATTTTATATTAATTTGATCATGTAATAACTCGAATTATACTTAGCACCTACATCATTCGTTTTTGAGTTTAAATTGCCAACTCTTATTCATAAAAATATAACTAAGATTCTAGTAATTGTAGGTGTATTTTTTATTATAGCAAAAATAACAAATATAAAATCTTGGGACTCGCCTATAATGGACAGTTAGCTCAGTTTGGTAGTTAAAGTTAACTAACACGTTAAGTAATAAACTATAGCTCGGCATCGCTCTTACAGAATAACATATATTAAGTTGCTAGAATATTGTAACAATCCCATGTAGAGTAGTTTTTACTAAATAGATATTATTAATAATGATTTGTCATTTAATTTTAAACTTGATAGTTAGATAGTATTATTTAATTATAGAGTTGATATGGATTATTGAATAAGATTAGAACAATAGATGTCGACGTTGAATCTCTACAATATTGAAATTCAAGACATGAAAAAGGGTACACATTTAAAAGTTGATAGTAAGTTTTAGTTGGTAGTACGATGAAACCTCCTCCGTATAGTACTTAAGTTAGTGTAAATTAATATTGTTATCTACTATCTAAAACATACTTGATTTTTTCTAGTTTAGTATAAATTTGTTCATACTTATGTGACAATACTCGTGGAGCGATTGTATGTAATTTAATATTGTTATAATTTATAGTATTTAGCTAGTATTTAATATTAGATATATAAGGGACTCAAGGTGTTAAAGACTTGCGTGTTTAATTGGATCGGTTTCAGTCCTTCAATTACTTCTCCTAAAAGAATACATCAGCCAAACAATTACTTATCTTTCTTTGCATAAGTCGAGCTAGTTAAGTCTATTAATAGGGTGAGATCTTGTATTCCTTATGTAAACTCTTTGCATAATAAATAAATATGGGTGAGTGCAAGCAAAGGTACCCTGTCGTGGTATAGATCTCATCTAACTAATGGTAGAATGCTACGTGATACGTCTTAGGGTACTTCAAGTCAGTGATATCTTCGTGTGATTCTTGGTGAACAAGATTAAGCCTTCTATGTTTAGAGTCGCCATCATAAATAACTCTTTAGTAACATTTTGGATATTAAACATACTGGTTTGACAAGACAATCACCGATGAATTTTTAAATTGAAAATTCATATGACTATGAAGTACAATTACTTTATCTATTATTGAAAATTACATAATATATAGTGACTAAACGAGAGATGTTTAAATAGAATACGAAGTCTTGAGCCCAACTCCAGTTTGCTGTCCACTTAGTCCACAGTCGTGAAGAATATGCAATATTATTGTATGAAGACTCACTTAGTTAATGAAAAGTAAGAGTTTTCTCTCCCTACTCTCGAAAAATACAAACTTAATATTGAAATATTAGTATCTAATCTAGAGAGTATGATATCTAGATTTCGTGAGTGCTTTATAATTCAGCACCCAACCATAAATCGCAATATGTATTATATCAATATTTAGCTTCCAAATCATTTTACTAGAACTCAACACATTCTCAAACGATTAAAGACTTATCCCAACCACAAATATGAAACAGCGTAATAACAAATGATTATGGTTATTATACCTCAATTCAGTAAATTCTGTTATACTTTGCGCTACCATTTAATATCATCTCATATAGACTATTTGTACTCACTGATATAGATATCCTCAAAATGATCGTAGATCAGATACCGAACTCCAATGATCCTCACAATAATAGATTTCTGAAGTGATGAGCTGAGTGTGACGAACTCATACATATATGTAAGTCTATATACTGCTATAACTAATAATTTATATTTAATCTTTACTGAGGCTATATATTCGCCGTCTTTCCCCGCTGCCGATTCAGTGGGGACCTCAACGAGAATGAGTGTGGCCTCCTCATACAGATACTTTCGTTTCCTTCCATCGCACACTCAGTCTACGTCATACGAATTTTATGAGTAAAATAATTACAGAAACGCATCTGTAACTGCCGTAACAGTATGGATGCTCTCAGCTGTGTCTCTCTGATGAGTATATAACGAAAGTCCCACCTCTCGAGGCGTACGCAAATCACATTAGCTAACTATAAGGTAGTTGAATGCACAGTTATGTTTGTCTCTGTAGCCATTGTAGTCTGAACAGCGACCCCAAGCGATTATATCAGGCCATGATCTTTTTCTAGAAGCTCTGCTCCTCGTCCGATATTTACACCGCCTAGCAACTCGGCGGCTATTCGCGCATTGTATTATATTGTAGGCCAGACTTGGATACCATCTAACAACACAGATAATGAAATAAAGGTCGTTTCACTCATCTTCACATGAAGTTTTTGCGTAGATTAACGTTCAAATTATTTTGGAATGGCTCGGACTCGTGAGGGGCCAATGCGTGCTCAGCCATGCTGGGATTACTGACAAATCGTTCAATGTGAGATATCGAGGACAGTATCCACCCACCCCCTTGTGAGACTCGGCTATTCGCACGTCTCCCACTAGCTACGGCATTGAATATCTTGGCTGAATGACACAAACAGCTATATGCTCAAAATTTATTATATTCGTTTTATGTATAATTAATACAAAAGTCTCAATCATCAAAGTCTCATTGGTATCAATATAGCCTGAATTTTTTCGAAATTATAAAAAAAAAAAAAAAAATATAGAAGTAAGCGTTAACGTTTCGAATAGGAAGGTTTCGGGTTATTCGTCGGGTGACAGTTGGGTCAGCTGGTAGATAAAAGCATATCCACCTAGCTTTCTTATTTTTCTGCCAATCATGCTTATTCATTATGAGCTCTGTTAAATCCAGAGGGTGGGCTCGGCAGTGAGGGTGTGATAGATAGAATTCCGGTCCGTCATCAGAGCATCAACTCTCTCCTCCAGTCAAATGGAACTAGAAAACATTATTTGCTGTTCGGTCGGTGTCTCGTGCCTTTGCGTCATACGTGAGACGCGTTGGAGTTCTCGCTAAAGTCTAGCGCTCGCTGATTTGCATATTGGTCTTAAACCAAGCACGTGTTGTCTGCTACTACCAGATTGGCGAGGGGGATTCTTTCTACCTTTTCTTAGATTTTTCGCGCGTGCATCGACGCTTACAAAAGTTCAATCCAGCTCCTATAGGCCCGTGATTTGACCTTTTTTGCAACTTGCTTGCTTCACCACTTGTCGAATGGAAAGTGAATAGATTTTGGCCTTTTGATTGGATATGTCTGGTATCGTACTTTCACTGTTGTGCATCATTATATATTGCATGGTTATTATCCTGTGGGTTTGAACATATCCTCTTGAGTTCACTAATCTAACGGTTTTCATTAAATCATCAAACACAACTTCTTAATCAACAGCCATAATTAATTGTGAGATGGGTTGGCTTCGGTTTTACTGTGGGACGGGCATAGAGAATAGAATTTTAAAAAACTCTCTCTAAACGGTGCGTTTTGAAATTGAAGTTAAATTTATTTTCAAACCTAATATCAGCCGTTAGATGAAAAATTGATTAAATGGTGACTGTTGGATGGAAATGTCTCTCTACAAACGCACGGATTGTTTTTAACTTTGTTCATTTCTCAACTTTTCAATCTTTCTTCTTCAGCTTTTCAAATTTCTTGGCTCTGTGACTCATACCTCGTCTGTACTGAAGTGCTATAGATTGGAGAGTGGAGACTGGAGAGTTGAAATATTTTGTGATTTCTTGGCTCTGTGACTCTCAATTATTTGTGTAAGTTTTTTATTATCATTTGATTCATTTGTATTTATTTTATTTATAAAATTTTAGATTGTAATTGTTTTAGGTCGACTACTTACTCAGTTGTTTGGCTTTGGCATTGTTGATTTTGAATGATTGAATTTGAATAAGTTTTTTTGATATTTTATTAAAATTTTTGTAACATTTTAACAAATAATCAAGCCCTAAACGAGCCAAGTTGCTCAGTTAAAGTCTTACCGGGCTTTTGAATTGAGCTCGAGCTTGAGCCTGGCTCGGCTTGAGCTTGGCTCAACTGGAGCTCATCAAAATTGTTTAATTTTTGCCGAGCCCTAATCGAGCCGAGTTGCTCAATTAAGGCCTTATCGAGCTTTTGAAACAAGCTTGAGCTTGAGCCGAGCCGGGCTCGAGCTCATTAAAACTATCAAATATATGTCGAGCCCTAATCGAGTCGAGTTGACTCATGACTCGACTCGACTTGACTCGGTAAGCCGTTTTCCTCGAGCTTGAGCTCGAGCTTTGCTCGATTAGCAGTCTCCTTAAACGAGCCAATCCTGCACATGTAAAACTCGACTCGGGAGCCGATTACAGCCACACACACACACACACACACACACACACACATATATATATATAGGTTCGGACCCTCCAATAAAAAATTCATAGCTTCGTCCCTGATGATGAGGTGCAAGTGGTCGGCCATGTGTCTTGTTCTAAGCCATTGGATTAACTTTTCAATATCAAATCTTGACCATCCATTTTCTTATAAATAGAACTCAAGTGTAAGGCATTTTTTGTATCATTCATCAAAGCCTTCACC